>CM053785.1:568815667-569033167 GCA_028749045.1 Cupressus sempervirens
GACTTGATTTTGTTTTCACATACGTTCAAACATTTAATGTCATGGATTTCATTATCCATGAGTTTAATATACATTTAACAATATTTATAATTTTATATATCTAAGTTTGTTATTTCCTTCAACTATAACTTACATTTGTATTTATGTGATCAATGTATGTTTATGTATGTGATCAAATTAGCATCTAAATCGTGATGTTATTGTGTCTTTAAGCTTTAGCTCAAATTTGATGCATAAATTAAATTTTAAATCCTTAAAAATCTCTAAATTTAAGGGTTTTTTCACTTTGTTGAACTTTTGTCAAATCACAAGTTCATCCTTGTTGATTTCAAGTAGAGTCTAAGTTTGGGAGCTCTGATATATACATTCATGCATATACGTACACGCACATATACACATATTATATATGTATGTACATACGTATATATATATATATATATATATATATATATATATATATATATATATATATATATATATATATACACTTAGCTTGTGGAAACTTTGGTACATTCACAAAGCATTACTCTCACCTCAACTCACCCCTTCCCAACCACAACTTAGCAGCAAGACCAAGATAAGGCGGGTTATAGGCTAAGTTGGGTCATGTAGATACCTTTGGCACAACAAAATGTGTGTACATACATATAGACATACCCACGCACACACACACACATATATAACACCATCCCCGTGCCTACAATGCTTTCCCAAAAAAATTGAAAAGAAACTATTGTCACCAAAAACTCATTTTATTTTTCTTCTTTATACAACATGTCTAATACATAGGTGATGGGAGTGAGCTCCACTTCTATATTTTCCCTAAGCCTAAAGTCCATTAGCATTGTCCTGCAGTATAGCAAGAAGATTGGACACAAATTATGAAAGTGTTTTTTAACGGTTAGAATAGTTGATTTCAGAGGGTAGTCATGCTCATTCAAGGAGTTGAAAATGAAGGAAGCAAGAAAGGAATGTAACTGGGTGATTGGTGTGATTGAAATCGGAGTGCATTAAGGAAGAGGCAAAGTGACAAGAAGATTCCCAAATTCAAGACGTGTATCGAAAATGGCACTAGCTATAGGGAGGATTTTTGGCTACTATAGGAAGTTGTGGTTGAGTGTGAAGCCAAGGAATAAAATGAAAAACTAGAAGTATTGATAAGAGAATTAGAAACTAGGATTCCAATAGTCAGAATCAAGTTGAATCCATTGAGCAAAACCTTGGGGAATTATTACAACAAAGGATTAAGATGAATTGTAAGGGTTAAATGCACTTGCCCTTCATGTTCATTTTGTGGTAGAATATTGTTTTCCTCCTACTATAGACTTAAATCTTGAGAGGTTGTAAGCTTTTTTATTTTCTCTTGTCCTGCCATCTTTAGTTTCATCTTTATTTCAAACCAAGTATTCAGGAAAATGTGGTAGTTTAGGATAAAAGTGACAAATCCTCAATAATGAACTCAAAAGAATGTTCAATATTATTTTGAAAACGAAGGGAACAATATATATTTTATTGCATGAAGGAAAGAGATAGAAAGAGTGCAAATATCACTTTAGGTGCCAAAGATAGAGAAGGTTGCCAAGGTAGAGGGACCACATAGGTGTTTATTTTATTACCCAAGAGACCAAGGTAGAGAGTACCCTAAATTGATGAGACATGGTATCTTTCCTTGTACTACAAAATGAACATGAACTAAAATTCGGTACACACTGCCAACTATCTCAATGATAAAATATTAAAATTTATTGGACATGAAGGAATTTGTTCAACATTAGTTTTCTCCAAAAGAATGACTTGTGATCCTCCACTCATCTTCCCCTCAAAATTTAAAGCCTCCTTAGAACACTATTTGTCGTGGAAATGATACAGCAAGAATCTCTTTCCATTCTAAAAAAATAGTCCTTTAGTCATACAAGCATGGTCCATCGAACACAACACAAAAAAAAATCCACAAGGGCAACACCCACCAATAATTCATCAGCAAGTTGAGAACCAACCAAAAACATCAATTTAATATGAACACCTTCTTTGGTGCAACCCAGACCATTGGACTTAAGTTGTTCAGCATTTAAAGGCAAGGTCTGACAACAAATTCTGGAGCAACCAAGCTAGTTTGAACATAGATCAAATAATGCACTAATCTTCAAACCATTTACACAAATTCTGGAAAATTCATAAGCCACATGCGATTTCTCCTTAGCTTTATTAGCAATTACATTATATTCACACAAGAGGGGCATAGAGCTTTTATTACACTTTTTATAGGGGTTTGTAACTTCAAACAGAAAGAATCCTCAAAAGCATCCTTATAACAATATTCATAATGCACAAAAGGGGAAAAGAAGCTCATAAAATTTACCTTCATAATCACTAATTTAGATCTATTTGTCTTAGGAAAGGATGGAGAACTATCTACCTAAGTTGATGAAGCATGTGAACATGCTTCATCAATATTTACTGGTTTGGAAGAAAATATATGAGATGGCCCCGAAGGCCTCCTATTTATTCATTAAGACATCACCACGTTGTACACCTTCACCCAATTGTATTTTATGAAACTGACTAGTGTATTTTTGTACACTTTGTCTATCTTTTATTTTCCAAATTGTCATTTTGTATTTTTCTCTGCTTAGGAAAAATAGATCAAAATTGATCCCTCATTAATTGCTTAGATTGTTCTCAAGAATTTGTTGGAGCTTGTCTCTTTAATGCCATAAATTACAATGGAATCTCAGACCAAGTTAGAGCATACTTTGTTATGCTCAACTTAGCAAAGGAAATTGTGCATTCCAAAGAAACGGAAAGCGAGAGAAAATGGATGCTAAAATATACCTCGTACATAACAATTATTAAGCGTCTCTAATCCACGTCGACTTCAACTAGCAAAATCACAGCATTATCTCTACCTTAAATAGTGGTCTCATTGGTACAGCCTTCACATTTTGGAGACTCTTCATTAACAATGAGCATGCCTATCTCCAAGCTTTCAACGAGTGCTTCCAATAAACTTTTTCAATCTACAATACTCAATTTCTTATCTCCACTCGATCTTGTTGTGGGCAAGAATCTATCTTAAGAAAGAACTTGCTCTTAACACTTGATCCATAAACAATAATAGGTATTCCACGTGTAGTTGTCGACTTATGAATTAGATCTTATTTTATAGTGAAAGTAAGATTATTATTGACCCTTGAGAAATCCTCTTCGAGTAAACACGCTAGCTAGAAGGTGATGCTATATCTTATCTTGAGAACTCTTTTGATTTTTAGAATTATTATTTTATGCATTCCATTGTAGTTTTGATGTGAATATAGGTTGTTTGATTAGATATTATCTTGTGTAATAGACATCATTACTAGAATAATTATTTGTGTAAAGTTGACTATTGAGCGCCATGGTTGACATGTATTAATGTACAACTTGATTTTTCAATATTTGATCCTTATGGATTAGTATTGTTTAAAAAATATTGTTAACATATATTGGATTTCGTGATGTTTGGAACCAAGTAAGCCGGAAAGGTAGAACTGCATTCTGTGTGTTATCAACACTTGACACTAGGTTATAAAGCAATTACCTTGTCTAATAAATTATTTAAGATATTTGAATAATAATTAATTAGATTTATCTTATGTTTTAATTGGTTACAATAATAAATTAGAGATGAATAGAAAAGTTATTAGGTTTTCATTATTTAGTTCAATTGTAAGCAATCTTTACTTGTAGATAATTAGTGTTAAACAAATAAATTATTCACAATATTTTAACATTAGAATAAAACACAAAACCTAATTTAGAATATGACCAATCAAGTATATGTGTATATAGATTTAACAAATTAATTAAAAATGAATATTATGTTTTCTTATGTTTAGAGATTAATTGAGAATAGTGTAATTATAGGCAAAGAAAGCAGGATTGGAGGCTACCTTTAATTTTCGGACGGCTAGACAGCAGAAAGCGCTCTTTGGTCCGGTCCAAAATCACCAACTTTGCTTGTTGCTTCTCTGTCCGTCACCAAGAGTGATGGAGGAGGTGAAAGGAACGCGTTGTTGGAGAGTTGTTTCAGAATTCGACCCACCATTAGACAATAAACATAGACATAGCTGCACTGGTTATGGTGTGAGGGCTGGAATTGGCCTTCTCGGAAGAAGTTGAGTGGGTGATGAAAGCGTTGTTTCCAAAACACTTGATTGTTGGAGTTCAATCCTTGTTAGAGTGGGCATGGTCAGGGAAGGGCTTTAATTACAGTGTATGTTTTACGGATGAAGTAGAAGGGGAGATGACAGGGAAATTTGGTTTTATTTCGTGGCCAACTGGTGTGAATAAGGAGGCTTACAAGGATAAAATCAAAGTAGAATGGCTCAAATTGGTGGAGGAGATTCGTTCTTTCTAGGAGAAGGCTAGGAAGGTAAAAGGGTTTCTTGTTCCCCATCGGCGTCGCCGTCACATTGCAAGGTGCCGTAAAAGGAGAATGGTGACGAGGGTAGTTTTCCCGATGAAGAAGTGGAGGAAAATTTAAAATGACCAATTTTTTCTTTTTGAAGATCGCCTAAAGGAAATTTGTCCTACGTTTTTTCCAAGGTGGACGAAAGGAGATTTGAAGGTGTTAAGCTTCCGTAAATGGAAGCAGGAGATAAAGCTTAAAGCTTCAGCAGAGGGTAGGGAGATGCAGTAAACTAAAAATTCAAAGCTGAGTGCCATGGCGAATTGTGAAAAAGGCTTCAAAAACAAGAAAAATTTGGATTTGGGGGTGAACAAAAGGATCGAACTGATCAAGAAAAAAGCCAAGAGCAAGGAAGGTGGGCAAGAGTGTGATGAAGGTGACACAGTGTCTAAAAGCATTGTGTAGGGCCAATGGAGGTTTCATTTTCAGTTTGAGACTAGGGTTTTTTCAGTCTGAATGTTTGTAAAAACTGATATATTAATCTTAGTTGATATGGAGAAACCTCAGAAAGGTGGGAAGTAAGCGATGATATTGTGCCGATAAAGTAAATGTCGGATATGTAGTAAATTGTAAGTTGTTTTCAAGTGTGAAGGTTATTTTGAAATTTTAGCCTATCTGTGTACCTTTGCAAGTTTATTAATAAAATAATATATTATTACCAACCAAAAAAAACAGCAATTACCTTTCCTATTTTTAGGATTTTCTAAGAAGAAAATAAGTGCATGAGTTTTAGGATTGACTAATTATGAAGACTAGAGAACATTACACATGTTTTGATTTTAGCTTTGAGGATGAATTCTGAAGAGGAAAGATGGGTTTTAGTTGTCTTTATGTCCAACGAGAATTTCATTCATGCATTGAATTATGAAATAACTTGTAGGAATACATATTCAACTTGAGTAAAATATATCTAAGACTATTATTATAAGTTTGAATTGTTGAACTAAGTGAACATTTGATTTCTAGATAGAGAAAACTACATTGTAACACCAAGGTAGGGGGTGTCGGGATGAGGAGGCATCAGGACGAGTTTCTGGGACAAAAAAAAGGGGGCCTCACTTTGGGGGAGGTGTTACATTATAAAACATGAAATGTTAGCTATGAAATGATGTTTCAATTTAATATACCAAGTTGAAATACTTGCACATAACAAAATTGCAACACCAACCAAAACCATTAAACATTCAACATAGTAAGATAGTACATAGCTAATAGTAACATTCATAAATCAAGATTCAAATAGAAATTCAAATTATCAACAGTTAAAATTTATATTAGTTCTATCAAATGCCAATTATATCATAATGATAAAGATAATTACATTGAATAGAATTATGTGATATGAATCATGATCAATATCAAAATGAGTATAAAACCATGTCAAAATAAAAGTGTAGTGATGGGAAGCCTCCAATCAAACCCCAAGCAAAAGTCCACATCACTGGAACTATTGGGCTCCTCACACTCAAGTTCCACAAAAGGAACACCAACCATCCCTACATTTGTTTTAGCTGTGTTAGCTTGCATATGGACCCCCTATTTAAAAATGCAAAATCCAACTACATTTCCTATTCATACGAGCCAAGGATCAAGTATGTGTCTTTTCCTTATGATCTTTTACAAAAAAAGATGATTTTATTCAAGTTGAACCAAGTTCATATGGGTTCGAAATGATTCAAACTGGTTCAGTTGGTGGAATCAGTTCAAGAACAGACGATGACCACCTTGAACTAGTAAACTAGTTCAAAAGGTTCAACTAGGTTCGGTGGCAATGTACAAAGTACAAATTGGTTGATACAAGCGTATGTGGATTCAACACAGTTCAAATCAGTTCAAACTGGTTCACAGAGGATCATATGGTTCACAGGTTCAACGAATTCAAATACAGCCAGGTTCAGTGCAAAGGTTCAACAGTTCAAGGTTCAAGGTTCAGAAGTTAAAAGTTTATGTTCACTGGTTCAGAAGTGCAGATTCAGGTTCAGATTTGAAATCCAAAGGTGACTCAAGACCCCCAACCTATGAATGTTGTTCAGAATCATCACGGTTAAAATTTTGGTTTCATAGGTTCAGGTATGAAGGTTCAAATGGTTAAGTTTTAACAGCAGCAACAAATTATCTAAAAACTGAAACATGGGTCTTAGTGCATGGATTATACCTTTTAATCCACCCATTGGATTAAGCTGATTTTCAGATAGGTTTTAGAAATCCTAACTTTCTAAATCCTCTACTAATGGTTTTGCCAGCTGCTTTACAGATCAAAAGTTATGAACATCGGAGTGTACTATCAAAATTGTCCATGACAGTTATAAGATAACGACAAATGTTTAAGTTATATTATTATTAGTGTTCCACAAGGACGTACCCACTATGGTTTTGGGGTTGTACTCATACCAGGGACGAAATGGGGATGCAGGGACAGATTTTGGCCATCCCCTAAATCGTCCCCTTTTTCGCGAATTCGGAAACGTCCCCAAAATGGCCAATTTCTTTTGGCTGGGAACTTGGGAACAGCCAGGAGTACCGAGGACGATTTTTCCATCCCCAAAATTGTTGGTCGTCCCCTTATTTCCAGCCAATCTGGTAAAGGCAAAACACCCCCAAAAAGTCATTTTTTTCTAATATTTGTTGTCCGCGCGGCCCCTAGTCGTCTTAAAGACATAAGAATATGCAACCCATATTTGGTCCATTAAAACACTAACTCTTCTACTCATTTTTAGATTTGACATACTTGCTAAGAGGAAGAAAAAAACATAAGAGCAATAGCAGCAGTGAGGAAATATTGTGTTTAGTATTTGGTATTTACTAACTATTTTAGTTGGACTTCTCTCTATTTCAATATGATTTCAGCATGATACTTGGAGCCTTTAGGCATTTTGATTTTATCTATATACATATGTGATATTGTTATAATGGAAATACTTAGTATTTGCCATTTGATAATGTTCCATGCGTCTACGGTGAATGGTTTATCAATGTTATGATACACATATTTGAATTTTCTCTCTATATATAAAATATCCCCTATGTTTTTAATCGTCGTCCCCTGAGGTCTCGTCCCCTAAATTTTGGCTTCGACCCGTACCCGTACCGGAAACACCTCCCCGTCCCCTAAAACATCCCCATCCCGGAAGCTCCATGGAGCATAGATTATTATGGACTTTGATGTAAAGTTTATAAAGAGGTTGAGGTCAGTAATATAATATTTAGTTCTCATAACTAGATATTATATTATATTGGTAAAGTACTTTTTAAACTTGGGAAAAGATTTTCAAGAATCAGTTGCATAACCGATAAACCGTCAAGAATCATATTAATTGTAATCACAGAGGCATGGAGGGGGTTATGAATTTTCCATCTTCCTCTACTTGGAGACTTTGTGCTAAGGGGAGGATATATTTTCATCTGGTTTTTCTTGTAATGAGCAGGGCTTATATTTATTTTCCAATACTATTTGCAATGTTGATTTGGAGCCTATGAGCTCATCTTTTGATATTGAATAAACAGAGAAATGTTCTTGAGTATGTAAACTTCTGGACTATTTACTTTGGGTTATATTGAGTTGTGCCCCATTTTTAATCATCTTTAATATCATTGTCAATACAAATAGATGGTTGATACTAGAGCTTTGTTCTCAAGTCCAGTCATTCATTGGAAAGGGATATAAACTCTTTGTGTTTTCGTTTTTAGTCTTAGTTTGTGAATCCGAGGGAATGGCTGTGTATCAGTTATTTGTATCCACTTGCTTTGTAGTTAAGATTTTTCGCATCTATTCTATGTTTATGAGTAGATGTTTGTAAGCCTTTATTGCTTTTAAGTTAAAAAGCATCCCTGAAATCCATACTTATCTAAAGAAGGGAGCTGTACCTTCAAATCAAAATTCAGAGGGCACTTACGTACTTCAATTACAAAGTGACCCACTGTTAGTAGCAGAATCTTGCCTTCTCAATCATGCATTCAAGAGTCATTTTTAAGGTTGTTTTTGTAAAAGACAAATCTGTTCACTAACAACCTGCAATCTCATCCTCATCAATATGAGACAGGTCCTCTGACTCTAAACCCCATTGTGTTGCTAGGCACTCTTTGTAGACGTGTGTCTTGCAACCTATGATATGCAAGACATTGTATACAACTAGCTTCCTACTCTCTTAGACGTAAGCTTCTTCCTCTAAACAAAGTGGATGAAGCAACCAAGTACCCCTGACGTCCCCAGAAACCCAACAAGGCGGTGATCGTTTGTGGCATAGTTCCAAAAATCGCCATGAAATCGCCGAAATCGCCGAAATCGCGATAAGATTCATGGCTCCCGATTTTTTTGGAATCGGAAATCGCTGGTGGCGATTTTTTCGCATGAATCGCCTGAATCGCCAAAATCGGCGATTCATGGAAAAAATCGCCAGAATCGCCATCGGGTATCGCCAGAAATCGGCCGCGGCAGCAAGGATAGAAAGTTCAATTTTTTAAAAAAAACACATGTTTTATTTGCTTTCTAAGTTGACTTTCCTCTTTGTTATAACCCTAAAGAGCCTTCTATTTGCTTAGTATGAGTAGAAGAGAGGAAGAGTGAGAGAGAAGAAGAGAAAAGAGAATCCATAGGTTTCCAACCGGCAAGAAGGAAGAGCACCAAAGAGATCAGAAGTCCATTTGGGGAGGCCATAAATTGCATTGGGAGCATTAAGGAGTCAATATCAACACTCCTCAACTCATTTGCAAGAGGTAAGTGTTGGTTTTTTTTTTGCATGTTAGTGTAGTATGCATTTTTTGTTAAATTTTTTTAGTGTTCATTTGCAAATCTTGAATGTTTTTTATTTTTAGTTTTACTAAATTGCAAACTAGGGTTTGTTGTTTTGTAGTTTTTGTTTATTAGTTGCAAACTTTGATTTTTTACATGAATTTTTTTATTGCAGCAGCCCTTTGCTTTCATTTTCCAATTTCCACAATGGGTAAAAAAGATGAATGCTGGAAATATAATGAAGAGTTTCCTGGGAGAACCAAATATCAAACAAAATGTATATTTTGCAAAAAAAAAAAAAATTCGGGAGGTATCTATAGATTGAAATACCACATTGCTGGCATACCTGGCCATGATGTCACAGTTTGCACTCAACAAACCGCTGAGGCAAAACGCTCTTGTTTAGTGGCATTAGAAAAAATTGAACAAGACAAGTTGACTAAGAAAATGCAACTTGAAGGGTTAAGAGGTATTGGCTCCTGTGCTCCCACATCCGCAACCGCATCTACATCTGCAAGTGCATCTGCATCAGCTTCCGCATCCGTAGGTTGTGTTGGGGAGGGTTCTTCTAGGCCTCCTTTTCATCCTAGTGCTAGTGCTCATGTGAGTGTTAGTGGTAGTCGGTCTCATACTGAGACAGAGTCCAACACCAACCTATTGCGGCCTAGAGTGCGGAAAAGCAGAATGGATAGTTACTTTGTGCCCCGCACTACTCCTGGCTCCCAACCCACGCTTGAGGGCATGGGTTTGAACAAGGAGATTCATGATGCTGCCAGAAAAGAGATTTGCAAATTCTGGTACTTTTGCAACATTCCATTTATTGCAGCCAGGTAATTGATTCTTTTTTCTTTGTTATCTTCAAAGTTAAAGTTAAAAGTAAAAGTAAAACTTTAATTATATCTACTTGTTTTATGATTTTAGTTTTTGACATCTAAATTTCTAATCAATATCATTATCTATTTGTGACAGGACTCCTTATTGGCAGAACATGATAGATGCAGTTGCCATTTGTGGTCCGGGGTTTAAAGCCCCAACTGAGGCTGAGTTGAGTGGATACCTCCTGGAGGAAATGGTTGAGGATATGAGGCATGAGCTTGAGGACAACCGAAAGGAGTGGATCGAAAAGGGTTGCACCATCATGACTGATGGTTGGACAGATAGGAGGGGAAGAACACTCCTCAATTTTCTTGTATCCTGTGGAGGTGATTGATCATTCTACTTTCCTACATACATAATTTTGAATCGTGATTGACTATTTCAAATTTTGATTTGTTGATTGCTAATAGTAATTATAATTCGTTGTTTTGTTACTTGTAGGATATACCATGTTCCTCAAATCCATTGATGCTTCTGCTCATGTAAAAAACGCCACATACTTATGTGAGGTTATTGAGGAATTTATAGCAGAGGTGGGGGAACAACATGTGGTGCAAGTGGTGACGGATAATGCAGCAAGTTATGTTGCTGCAGGTAAACTTTTAACTTTTTAAGTTTTGAAAATAAATTTATTTGAATTTTGAACTTTTTCTAATTCTAACTTAGAATTTCTAAGTTTCCTAAGTTCTAAGTTCTAACATGTTTGAAATTTGAATTTCTAATTATCTTAAAATTGTTGTAGGCAAACTTTTGATGGAGAGGCACCCCACCATATTTTGGTCCCCTTGTGCAGCACACTGCCTTGATCTCATGTTGGAGGAAATTGGCAAACTTGAGTGGGTCAAGTCATGTGTGGAAAGGGCAAAAAACATATGTAAGTTTATTTATAATCATTCATTTGTCCTTAGCACAATGAGGAAGTACACAGGAGACAAAGAGTTAGCTCGTCCAGGGATCACGAGGTTTGCCTCGAATTTCATCACCTTGCAGTCCTTGTTGACATCAAGGGATGATTTGAGGAGCATGTTTGTTGGGCGGGAGTGGATTTCATCTTCCTATGCTACGACCACTGCAGGGATAGATGTGGTGGATTGCATATTTGATGATGATGGTTTTTGGAAACCTGCTAGAGAAATACTTAAGGTAATTTTATTGCAATTTAACATTTAATATTTTACAGTTTACTATGCTAATTGTTTAATGATTTAGTTTTACCTTATATTATTGAATTATTCTATGTTTAAGTTTTGACTCAAATTTTTGTTTTACTTTATATGTAGGCCACTGAGCCTCTTGTATCTCTCCTACGAACTGCTGATGGGGAGAAGCCCTCTATGGGCTACATATATGAGGGCATGGATAGGGCCAAGGAGGCCATTAAAGCTCAGTATGCAGGAGTGCAGAAGTATGCCCCTATTTGGGACATCATTGATAGGAGATGGCAGAATCAGCTCCACAGACCCATCCATGCAGCAGCTTACTTTTTGAATTCGGCATTTCGTTTCCGTCCTGACTTCAAGGCGGATGAGGAGGTTCTCACCGTATTATATACAGTGATCCAGAGGTTGAGTACTGATGAGGATAGCAGTGCTGCAATTATTGAGCTTGATAAGTTCAATAATAAAAAAGGGCCACTTTTCTCTAGCAGGGTAGCCATAGATGCTCGGGAAACAATACAGCCAGGTAAAAATTAAATAATATATTCAATGTTCATGAATCTAGATTCTAAACTTAAAGTTGATTATGTAATTTTAGAGTTAACTTGTAATTTGTAATTTGTAAATGAGACTAATTATTTTTATTTTCCCTTATTTCAGATAGATGGTGGCAAATGTTTGGGGCCACAACCCCAAAACTTCAAAAAATTGCCATTCGTATTCTGAGTCAGCCAAGCAGCGCTTCTGGATGTGAGCGCAGTTGGTCCATGTTCGAGCACATCCACTCGAAGAGGAGAAACAGGTTGACAGTGCAGAGGTTGAATGATCTTGTCTTCGTTCATTACAACCTCCGTCTTAGGATCAGACAGATTTTGGGCACTGACTCCTCTCCGATCATTCTGGAGGAGATTGATCCAGAATCAGAGTGGCTCACAGAGGTTGTAGATCCAGTCTTCACTGAGGAAGACCGTGCGTGGATTGACCAGGTGGATATAGAGGCTGAGGCAGCTAGAGCACGTTCTTCAGGCATTGGTAGACGCACACGTGCATGCACAGACACAGGCCCTAGCGACATTCGTGAGCCCATCTTATATGCGGGAGATATGGCTCGACAGTCCTCTAGGACCTACATTAGACGCCTTGCTACTAGGCAGACTGGATACTCAGAGGCTGAGGCTGAGGCTGTAGCCGAGCTTGAGGATGATGTTGAGGATGATGATGACTATGAGCCTGAGGCTTGAGCTGGAGCCTTGTTTTTATATTTTGTTTACAGATATTGATACTGAATCATTGATAGACATATGTTTCAAAGTTTCAAACTTTCATGGATCTTCATCTTAGATTCTTACATAAATTTATGATTTGATGTCTTATGGATCATCTTACATACATTCTATGATTTAAATCATTATGATCATTTGATTTCTATTTACTTCAGCTAGCCTACAATTTACATTTTAGAATCTTAGATAACATAGTTACGTATGTGATGGATTTTATGTTTCATGTTTATGTATGTTAAGTTTTAACTTCTATTTGATGATGTTATAGTGTGCTTAAGTTATATTCAATAAAGGGTGCATGAAATAAGTTTTAAATTGTTAAAATCTTTAAATTTAACGGGTTTTTTCAAATTTGCCGATTCATCGCCGATTCATTGCCGATTCATTGCCGATTCACGATTCGATTCGACCTTGCCGATTCCGATCCGATTCCGATTCACGTTTCTTTGGTTTGTGGTGATGCTTGGGTGGCGGTGAGGGTGCTTGGGTGCACCAAGTAAATGTCTCGGGTACGTCCCCACACATGGTACTCCTAGGTTTTGGGCTGAGCACAAGTCCTAAGGTTTCACTAGAAAACTAGTACTCCAAAATACAAGAATTAGCATAGAGTATCAATATGAAATCATTGTAGAATATGATTATGGTGAATTTAGAAAACGTGAGAATTTAATTTTTGTAAATTGAATTGAAAACTCAAAACTATATTTAAAAAGTAGGATAAGGAGTTGTACATACCCTGGTCTCTTTTGCACCCTAGCTATAGGAATAGCATTAAATTTGAAGATCAGAATTTAAAACTTTAATTGCTTGATTACTTTAGAATGTTAGACAAAATTCAAAATTCAACTGCTTCCATCTTTTAAATTCAATAACATTTGTGTTCTACATGCATATGAATCTCATATAGCTTAAAAATGTCATTCTACTAGTCATATTCCAACTATGAACCGGATAGAGAAATAGGTACCCCATTGAACAGAGAGCAATCAGATTTTCAAAATGGCGTCTGTAAAATACCAGTGCCAAAGTATCTCGCTAACATCTAACTGTAGAACAACACAACACTTGTGTGTATGGAACTAGTGTAGCATTACTGAAATAGGAGCTCCCAAGGAGAATAGATAGTTCCAATGACCGAAATGTGTTTTTGAAAGAGGTTTCTAGCTGCCACCAATACAATTTGGTGATATTGTTTCTCATTTGATGGATGGCATTCTGTCTTTTGAGGTATATATGTAAATATTCTACAACCAGAAGATAATTCTTGCTACTAAATGTTATACATTGTCTTAAGAAGTAGTTCGTTGACCCTTTTGATATATAGAGCTAGAGAATGCGCTTCTCTCCATATACATACTGCATCAAATTAAACCATAGACAAAACAGAGTGTCATAACAAATTCAGCACTTCTGATAGAGAGGAATTATTGTTTCTACACAATATAGACTAACTTGCTGCAGTGCTTATGCTTTCAGCACCTGCTACAACCATCAACTTTGCCACAGCAAGAAAAGCTTAGTTTGTGATCTCTCTTCTGTCAAAAAAACGCTTTTGAATGTCCCATCTGATGCATTTTTCAACATTCAAGAGATTATCCTTGTTCCAAAACATTAGATCAAGTACAAAGACCAAATCCTTAGCAAATCAGACACAGTGAAACCTAAAATTAGGTCAGCAATTAAACAGACTACTTACATGTCACTTTTTAACCTAGCCCATTTATCAGATATTGCTTACATTGACTGTTTGTCTACAGAATAATTAGAAACTTCCTCCCATATTGCTTTAGGCCATGGATTGTTTTGCATTTCTTGACTTCTGAAATTTTGGTCACCAGAAGGGTTCATACAAGCCTCATTTTGAGAGAATTCCAGTGGTGAGGGACTCATAACTAATAACTATATGAAAAAAGAAAATACATGAAAAAAGGATAATATTCGGTTAGAAAAACAATGATAAGATGCTGCACTTATGACCCAGGATAATCTGAAATTTACATTTGGAGATGTGAAGCCAAACTATTTAAGCTTTGGTACCAAATAGCATGCCAACCTACTTTCTCAATTCCTAGATTGTGGTAACTAGAAATCCCACTCTCAATGTCAAAAGTTGGAAAATAGCAATAATATACAATTGTAGCATTGCTGTGAGTGAAAAAAAAAGTTTCTTTACTCACAAAATGTAGCAGTTTTCCCATCTTTAATTTCCATGCAAGATTTTTTACAAGAGCAACAGCCCTTCATAAGGTAAGTTTGTGATACAATCCAATGTAGGTTTTCAATTGGAAGACACTGTTGTGCAGTTGATATTTTCCCATATTATGGCATACCAGGTTGAGATTTTAGGATCAAAAGAACAACCCTACGAAATCTCTATAATAGATACAAGAACCCTAAGTTAAAAAACAATCAAATGTAACCAAGAGAACTCTAAAGTTTAAACAATTAAAACATTGACAAGTCAATCCAAATTTGCATTTATCAGCACCTCTTCCAATTCTTGTCACACAATATATAAGAAGGTCCTTGTTTTGTTATTATACTTTCTTTTGCTTTCTATATGTAAGTTGATATTCATGTGCATACTTCAGCATAACCTGAAAGAAATACATATGTTCCAAACAAAACAATACATAGTCTTTGAACCCTGACTTAATTGTAATACGCTCCTCAAAAACACCCTACTAGAAGATTAAAGATGCACAACTCTAGTTAGGTAGTTCGATTAAAAACACAATTCATTTCTCAAAGTTTCTCAGGTACACTAAGAATAAAATCAAAATAGGATTACCCTCTTCAGGTGGCTCCCTGAATCGATCAATTGCTCTAATATCAGCAAGTTTTACACCATCAACACTAAAGAGACCACCATGCACGACAAAGATCTTGTCATTAATAACATGAGCCAAAGGAAGGCAGCAAAAAACTTCAGCAAAAACCTGTGCCATGGTGTCATTATACTTGGACTTCACTTCACCCTCAAAACCGTAAATCTTGTTCATACTCTTGCTTTCATGATTTCCTCTAGAAAGATAAAGGCCTGGCAGACAAATGAAAACTTCTTAAGGTGCAATGGATAAAATGAATATAAAATTTGTTTTTCCAGATAGCTAACCAAATTCATCGTTCAATTTTTTAGTAAACCAGTAATAAAGAAACAAACATCTAGAAGCAATGACATAAATGGCAGTACAACTGAAATTCTGAAGCCGTTTAATTGAAATTTTGAATGCAATTTATATGTTCAGATAGCTTGCCAAGTTCATCATTCATTTTTCTACCAAACCAGTAATAAAGTAATTAAACATCTAGAGGGAATGCCACAAACAGAAGCAGAACTGAAATTTTGAACGCACAAAAGCAACAGATAAAATAAGCATGGAAGAAGAAGAAGATGTTTAGGCAATCATTTTATTAGATTATCCATCCATGATGCAGAGCATCCACTTACGGTGAAAAGGAATGAGGACATCTTTTGTCTAGAAATAGATGCACATTGGAGGACAACTTGCTATTAAATAGAGAATGCATGCTGAAGGATAAAGTTCAACTAGCATATCTATACATGGTCACAAGGTATATCCTGTCACAAAAATGCTTAATGGTGAAGGGCAGAAAAGAACCATGCAAGATTAAAATGGTTGCCCGTCCACAAACCACAGACTGTGTCAACAAGGAAAATAAGTTGGATAGACAAGAACTCGCATTTCTTCAGATAATTTTCTCCAAGAACACAATTTTCCTTAATGAAAATAAATCCAATCAATGGATTCAGAAAAGGGGAATACGTCCAGAAATCATTTTATTGGCATGTTCATCCATCATGAGGGGGAATCCATATATAGTTAGAGAATATTGTAGAAAAGTTCAGGCATGATGGGATAGGCCATCCTGTCTGGGTGCTGATGCACAATGGAGGACAAATTCCTCTGAAGAATAAAATGCATGATAAAGGACAGAATTCGTCAAGCACATCCATTCATGTTAGCAGAGTTCATTTTATCAGAAAAGTGTTGCATGGTGAAAGATGTGGAAACATCCAAGATGAAAAAATTTACCCATGCTCATGACATAAACTATGTGACAAAGGAAAATGGAAAAGCAAAATTGCATAGAGACAAATCAGCATTCCCTTACACACTTTTGGTATTCCAGTAAACTCAACAAAGGCTTAGATAGTATTGTAGAGTAACACAGCAAACAAACATGATCCAGTGACAAACACCAGTAAAAGCTTAAGCACGACAAATCATGGCCCTGCACTTCTGTTGGATGTCCTAGTTTAGTGGAGAGGGTAGATGTTATCCATATTTTAAAATTTTAATGGGATCAAATTTTCATCATGACCTTTACAAAAATAATCTCATGTAGAAGCAATGATATGGTCAAAAAATTGCACTTATGTTTTACACACTGTAATAGTTAATTAAGCTATATGTAGTGAGCATAGATGCAAAACACACAAAGGACTCGGCGAGATTTTTCCTGCAAAGCTTGTGCTCATAACCTCTATAAATTGGTTGCCAGAGCTCAGCTATCTTTTGTCAAAAACTCGGCTTCATCTTTAATAAAAGGCAAAAAGGCATCAAAAAATAGTCTTACTATCATTGGAAAATTAGATTCCCCTTGCAACCTTCCATTGCAGTTGGTACACCTCTAAAATAAGAGATATGGTGTGTCTACACGGAATCATGTAACTATCATGCACAATTTGGTTCCCAAAACCCCAGATTGGAATCCTACGAACCTTGCCCACTCGATGCTAGGATATCCAACCGGTAATGGCCAACTTGACGGGATTGATCCATGTGATCCAAATCCCCTGCACTTCTAGCTCTTAGATCCAAAATGCTTATAGTAGATTGATTAGAATGTGAATGCAATGAAAGTTTCCCTAACGGCAAGAATTACAGAAAACTTTAAATTTGCAAATTATGAATTAAGAATAAAAGTAAATAATTATATGAATGTTTTTAAAATAAGGATAAATATGAATTAATGCAACAAATGAATATATTAATTCTACAAAGGGAAAGATATGAAATAATTCGCAGCGTATGGATTGCTAATTATCAAAAATATATAGACCAATGCCGAAGGGCGATAGAGTCAGTATTATAAGTTTAAAACATACAACTTTATAAAATTCTACGCACATTAATTATAAACAATTTAGTAATCAAGATGCGACAGATCAAATAAATAGACGCAATTTTAAAATAGTCTGGAATGTATTGCAACTCCTGTGGTTCGGGGACAAACCAAACATAGATTCAAAAACAATTAAATATTTCCCAATATCTATGATGTTCGATTTTAAAATGCTATAATTGATCCTGTCCACTTATCTATCATATAAATTATTTATAAAATTGAAATAATTATTAGAAAGGACAAAACTATATAATATTTTAACTCCAAAGCTTCAAGCATATTAAATATATATTTCTTACTGATCATGTCGGAAATAAAATTGCACTGGAGACACTCCTTATAGATGATCCATCCAATGCAGTTTGACTCCAGATTCGCATAAAAAATATTTACTCAATAATCTGAATTCACGAGCTTAGTTCAAAAAATCATTTCTTTACCGATGAAAGAATAAAAAATATCATAGAGCATATATATATATATGACTTGGGTATGTAAAGATTTGATATGAATATGAATTGTATATGTATATCAATTGTAAGATTTTACATCTTATATTTATAATGGACGGAGAGGTATGTCCTCAACCATCGCACCTCTTAATAAATAACTAATTACAAAGTTCAAAATGTAAGTTTGATTCATGATTTATGCTTCTTATTTTATACGATAACTGAACCCAAATTAAATAACGATTGGGGAGAAAACCATAATCCTAATGCTTGATATCGGATAGACTCCTCTCCATTTTTTATTAACTGACTTACTTCCATCAATTCTTTTGAATGATTGCAGTTCTAGCTATGCCATCCAGACATTTATCATCAATTTATATTCTAATGGTATTGGTGAACATTTCTCATGCAACAAAATTGGTCGCAACATGAACAGGAAGACATTTGTGACCTTTCCATATGCGTCTCCAAACTTCAAATATTGCTATATATTTCTCCATAATGATAATCTTCCTGATAGACACACACAGCCATGTGAAATTACTGTAAGCTCCAGTGTGTTCGTGATTAAGTTATCAAATGCTTCTAATCACACTATCCATATTCCTTCATCACAAGAAAAGTATTAGTAAGATATAAACTATCAAAGAGTATACAACGTCACAAATATACCCTCCATTTTAAATGACTATGCAAGATGTGGAAGCCCAAAATCACCCATCGAACACATCCATCTCCTCACACTTAACTGATACGTATGCCTCCATCAATAATCTCAGATAATAAATTATGTTCATTTCAATCATGGTCACATTTATTCTTAACTCTATTGAGTATTTGGTATCAACAGGAGACCCTTGACTTGCAAAATTCGTGAGTCATTTTGCGTTCTAAAACCTCTTTATCACTGCCGCTAGATATTGATGATGTTAATATATTTGAATCCACATACTCATATGTTATTGCTTATGATACTTCTTGCTCATGGTGCCTGTTCCATTGTTGATTTATATTTTCCCTGTATTTGGATTCAGATTCCAACTTCTCCTAATGGCACCGCTCACATGGTCTCATCACAGTCCCTAAATGATAGTGGTTGATATTATGCCATACATGACAATAAAACATACGCAACCATATATGTGGAACTTCAGGAAAATATTTCAATGCCTTTCCCACAATGTAGAGAGTTCCTAAAAAATGCCATATTTGTCATCGAGTAACGCTGCTAGGTCATTGACATGATTATGGTTCCATTCTATGTGATGCCAGAGTCATTCATTACATCCTTGCCGCTATAGCCAAGTTCATGTTGTCGTTTTTGTATGCATGATAACTTTTGAGTTAACTGTTGATGGCATATGGACTCTTCATCGTTGTATTCATGATTTTCTTCTATGATGAATTGGAAATTTTAGTAAATTATCATACTTGTCCCTCTCTATCCTCCATACTGTGTGAAGTGGAAGAGCATTATATACCTCAAACATGGATTATGAACTTTTACACGTCTGGTTTCAGCAGTGATAGAGTTACTGTTTCTTATGTGGTTAAATAATACTAATCTGATGCTCTCAATGATATATTTGTGACTATATACTCTTGATAGGGAGCCATAGGCTGGGATAGTAATGTTTCTTCAAATTGTTCATGTGCCAACTCAATACATCTAAACTTTCCATATATGGCTGCCATAGCATTACCAACCTCAATATGTTCTAATTCCACATGTTCATGCAGTTCATAAAATATATACATGCTCAGTCTTCCATAATAGTCTCCAAATGCATATATTCACCAAAAAAGTAATGAGAATGGGATTCTCTTTATGCATGCTCAAGAAATTTACTGCTGTTGAGTGTGGAATCTCCTAAAATATGCAAAATAGAACAACCATATTAATGGTAGGGTGAAAAGTTCAAAATAATGCATAAATGGAGATCCAAAAATTAGGGTTCCATCAAGTTCCAGCTCTCATATAAGGCCTGCGTCACATGTGAATCTTTGAGGGCAAAAACCCATTTCCAAAATATACTTTTCAAAATGATTTTCCAAGATATCCTTTTCAAGATGTTTTCCTCTCCAATGCAGTTATTAAACCTACAATTACTTATTAGTACAAAATTTAAGACCCTAATCTAGGATTTCTCACTTAAGGCCCTAATCAAACTTAATCATGAGAAGTCCAAGGTCATTTTATATCTGGATGTGCCAAGGCCCTGTGGTATCTCAACCTCAGGTCACAAGCAATACCCATATTCACGCTTCATTGTCTAGAGAAGGTTGTTCCATCAACCTGAAAATTTCTAGCAATTGTCTCTCTCCACTCACACTAATCTAATAGTCAAAGGCATCAAATCAAGTTTCTCAACTATGGTATGGAAACACTTGTTTTTGCCATTTGTAGATTTATTTATGAAATTATTTCCTTATGTGTTTCCCTCTCTGGTCTAAGCACAATGTTCGTCACATTCATAACATTAGAGTTATTTTAAACCCAAATGAATATTAGAATGAAGAAAATAAACTACCCAACTATAGCAAAACAGAAATTATATCATATTAAACTCAAATTGCTCAAATCAAGGCACATTAAAACACTTCCATGTCATGAGATTTACCACCACATAAGAACATGTGGCATGTCATATCTCAACTAAATCATCCCAACCACTTGTAACTACAATAATGACCTAAAGTGACATGACCACCGGAATGCAAAGAGCAAATCATCCCAGTGTTTCTCGTAATCTATGAAAATGGTCCTTTGTTAATGGATAAGTTAAGATATGGTGGCGACTCCAAGTTAATCTGTGAATTTGTGTGTTGTAACGGACCATCCAAAAATGCTCTTGTTTTATCAGGCCTATCAAAATGATGATGTACCCTTATATATTTAGTTTTACAATGAAAAGCTGTTCTCTTGGCCATCTGAGCAAAATCCTGATTATAATTGTCCACCCTGTTCTTGTAAATCTTGCAGTACTATCTTGTGCCATACTCTGGCTCTGCTATAGAAAGTGACATTGATAACTACTTGTCGAGCACCTAACACAGAACAAATGTTAAATCCATTCCATGATGTTGAATATTCATCTTCAATGGAACACTATCTGATGCAAATATATACAATTAATTGGCCTGAGCAAATTTCATTGCCTACATTGCAGTCTGCATCCAATAGCCCACTGGAACATCTGTCATCTTCCTTCACATGAACCATCTTACTATCTACCAAAAATAAGACACCAAGATCCCTTATCCTTGAAATAAAAACAAACTTGGAGTGTTATGCCCATAGACACTGCTATAGGCCCTTGAAGACCTCCTTCAACCTTTTCACTAAATCTCCCTTTATTTCAAATTCATAAATTTTTTATAGGCCCAAAAAACCTTCCTTCTTCAAAACACCAATAAAAAATATTCCCTTGGCATCCATCTGATAAAACATCCACTTGCATTATACGGTTGTGGAAAACCTTCCTATCAGTATCCATTGTGGGAACCTTTCTGAATGTGTATCATGATCGTAAAAACCATTCTTGTTGTGAATGTGCAAGATAATCCTTATGCTTATCAATACAAGGTTGATGCTTGCTGCTACCATAAGACACATATTGTCCAAGTGGCAACACCATTTAGTCACAAGAATTCTTACTAACTAAAGCATTATACTCTTCTCTCAATGCATGCCTAAACTCGTCTTCAGCAATATTGTCCTCAAAACCTTGTGCCTTGTCACTCCATTATTTGTAGCCTTATGCAAAACTAAATCCATTTTGACATCTAGTGTTCCTTCTCTAAAAGTTTGTGTCCAGCTTTGCTTGTGTATCCAGATTCTTCCTTGCACACTAAAAAAGTTTGCTCTCAATTTCATCTATTAGACAAATTTGTCACACTTATGTTAGGTTTCTTAGCCCTCACTTTCACAACTTAAACATGAAGGTATATTCCATATAACCAAAATATTCACTCTATTTAGAACGATCTCTATTTTATGATCATACACTTGATAGGGTCAAGCCTCTCCTACATAGCATATTAAGATATACAACACAATTTTGTCACACTAGTAAATACAAAACAATTGGCTAGTGCTCTAACCAAGACTGTTGCATTCAAATCAATATTTCCATTTGATGTCTATTCACCAAACAAACAATTTTATTTTACTTACAATGCCAAAAAATCTTGTCCAAGATTCAGTCATCAACACACTACTCGACATCATTTTAATAGTTAATTTCTTTATCTAACTCCATTTTTTTGTGAAGTCTTGGAGAATTAAATGCTGCTTCCTAATCCTATTATTCCCGCAAAAGGTCATGAACGCCTTGGATGCGTATCACCACTCTACTTTCCTAACATATACTTCAAGTTTGGAAAGTAACGAAGTGATTTTGCTTTTTCCTAAAGGAACCATAACCATGATTTCATTGAGAATCAATAACTTTTTGTTTCCAAACAATATAATTTTTTTGAGCCAACAAAGATACCTATGAACCATCTCTTATGGTGCCTTAGCTCCACATTTTCCATAGGAAAGATCTTCTTATGGTGTTTCCAAACATGTAACCATAACATGAAAATCCTTTCCTTAAAGTATGGAAGTCCATCAACAATTTGCTTTTTAACTCAACAATAAGAAATAAAATATAACTCGACTAAACAAAAATTTGAGCTGTTTAACAAGTGTGATAATGTAATGTCCCCTTTTTGGGACATTAAGAATTCTAAAGTCAAATTCATGAAATATTTAATTTGGCTTATGAGAGCTTAATGCAGATTTATAAAAGGGTCAAATTAATATTAAAGGGGCATTAATAAGAGACAAAATGAAAAGATGACAAGGAGACAGGGTAGAGGAAGTAGAAGAGTCATGGCATTGGACAACAAAATGAGGAGAGATGGTTTCATTTGAGCATGCTTGGATTATTGTTTGTTTGGAGAAATTCAGTTTCTCTATATCTTCCATTTTCAGACCCAACGACGCAAATCTTCAGGCCATATCTAGTGGATTGGACTTAGCCCCAACTCATCCTCTGCGGTGGATTCAAATCAGAATTCACATTTGAGCCAACAGGTGCACTTAATTGTTTATTTCTAATCTAACTGTAGTTTTGTATCTAAGATTGGACTTGATGTTTGTCACTGCATTGCTGACGTATAATGCAATAGCATATTTCTAAGGAATTTGTATGGATTGGCTGGTTATGATATTGTATTTCTGAAAAATCATATTACAGTAGTAATTTTGAGGGGTCTTCTATATGACCATTTGTTGTTTAATCTTGCATAGACCACTTGTTTATGATTCTGAAAATCAATTGAGGAAAAATTGGAGAGAATATCCGACTAGGATATTTTAGATAAAGCATTGAGATTCCTATGTCTACTTGTGCCTCTAGATCTTTTCTATCACATTCAGAGTTTATATACATCTAATGAGATACGAAATAAACTGACAGCATTGTTTGGCAAAAGTAAAACATATGATAAAGGACCATTACCTATAAAAGGACATAATTAATCTTAATCCAATCCACTATGACAACATTTGAAGCTTATCAGTGTGTGTGGGTGTGTACGTGAGGGGGTGTGTGAGTGTGAGTGTGAGTGTGAGTGTGAGTGTGAGTGTGAGTGTGGGTGTGCGCGTGTGCATGTGCAGGTGCGTTTGTTAATAATATTGAAATCAATCTTCATTTAAAAAATGAAATCCAAATTATAATGACATACATACGTGTGTGTGTGTGTGTGTGTGTTAATAATATTGACATCAGAATTATATCTTTTTAGCTTTTACCTATGAAGACACATGCATATATATATAAGTTCAATCAGAAGTGTACTTTTGTGTGTGTGTGTGTGTGAGTGTGCGTGTGACAATGGGACTGAATTCAAAACTACACTTATAACCATAGTTTGCAAACTCTCCAAGTACTCTCAGAGTTGCCAATTACTCTCAATTTTTTTTTCTGGCCGAGTACTCTCAAGTTTAACTCTTGCGTATTTATAGATGAAAAAATATGTAAAGGTAAAGAATGTTGACGCACAGAAAACATTGGATTAGATGCATTATTCACATGATGTTAGTGCTATAAAACTACACATTTTCTTTGTTGAGATGTCAATTTCTAATTTAATACATTCTGTAATTAAATTCTACAAAAAATATATGTTTCTTTAAGAGATTTTAAATCTTAATACTTTCTGAGTTGCCAAGGTTTTTTCCGAGTTTTTTTTATCCCGAATTAAAATTGACATTTTATAATTACATACATACATACGCATGTGTGTGTTCATAATATTGAAATCAATCGTCATAAAAAAAATGAAATACGAATTATAATCACATGCATACGTGTGTGTGTGTTATAATAATATTGACATCAGAATCAGAATTATATTTTTTTAGCTTTTACCTATGAAGACACACGCATATATATAGAAATTCAATCAGAACTATACTTTTGTGTGTGTGTGTGTGTGTGACAATGGGACTGAATTCAGAACTGCACTTATAACCATAGTTTGCAAACTCTCCAAGTACTCTCAGAGTTGCCAAGTACTCTCAATTTTTTTTGTTGGCCGAGTACTCTCAAGTTTAACTCTCGCATATTTATAGATGTAAAAAAATGTAGGTAAAGAATGTCGACTTAGAGAAAACGCGTGTGCGTGTGTGGGTGCATTTGTTAATAATATTGAAATCAATCTTCATTTTAAAAATGAAATCTGAATTATAATTACATACATACATGTGTGTGTGTGTTAATGATATTGAAAACAGTCATAAAAAAAAATGAAATACAAATTATAATCACATGCATACGTGTGTGTGTATGTGTGTTAATAAATTGACATCAGAATTATATCCTTTAAGCTTTTACCTATGAAGACACACGCATATATATAGAAGTTCAATCAGAACTATACTTGTGTGTGTGTGTGTGCACACCTGTGTATGTGTGACAATGGGACTGAATTCAGAACTACACTTATAACCATAGTTTGCAAACTCTCCAAGTACTCTCAAAGTTGCCGAGTACTCTCAATTTTTTTTGCTGGCTAAGTACTCTCCAATTTAACTCTCGCGTATTTATAGATGTAAAAAAATGTAGGTAAGGAATGTTGACGCAGAGGAAACATTGGATTAGATGCATTGTTCTCATGATGTTAGGGCTATAAAACTACACATTTCCTCTATTGAAATGTCAATTTCTAATTTAATACATTCTGTAATTGAATTCTACAAAAAAAAAATATGTTTCTTTAAGAGATTTTAAATATTAGTACTTTCTGAGTTGCCGAGTTTTTTCCGAATTTTTGTCGAGTACATGCCAAATTGAAAATTTTAGGCTTGCCGAGTACTCTCCAAGATCGAGTCTGCAAACTATGCTTATAACTGTATCTATGTGTGAGTGTCCGAATTATAAGTATGATCACAGCCAGGTTTTGATTTATATGATTATCTTTATTATATTTAAGGAGTTTCTGATCAGATCATGACTTATATCCCCATCATCCATTTTGAGGTCATCATTATCAAATAAGAGTTTACATCAGCCAGTAAATAAAATTAAGATTAAGGACATTCTTAGTGAATGTTGAAATTCCTAGAAAGGAATTAGAGCAGAGATTACATATAATTGAAGAGGGACATTCTTGGTGAACGTTAAAATTTCTAGAAAGTAATTCAGTGTTGGTAAACAGATTTGTCACCTTCAAAATTTTACATATTCAAGCCCAATGGAATAATTATGACAAACCGACTTACAACAGTTGGATAGGTCAGTAAAGATTTGACCTTCCTTTGGGTGTAGAGTATACTTATGACAAACCAATTTACAACAGTTGGACAGGTCAGTAAAGATTTGACCTTCCTCTGCGTGTAGGGGGGCAGCTCCCTCATATGATTAAGATTTAATTTTTCAGTAAAGATGTACAAATTAACCACATTCAATTAATTCCACTCATGGTCAATATACAAACAATCTTCAGAAACTTAGAATTATTTGCTTGAAATCACTAATGAGAACTTTCCAGATCGATGCTTAAAGGTTACCATCAATTTATACATGATTAAATATCCAATGTATAAATACCATGAGAACATGCACCGCAATATGAACCAACATCTTGACAATTGATATTTATGAAAGAAAGCCCAAAATTTGCGTTCATTATCATATCCTTATACCAAGAATACAATAAAAGTACCTAAATACAAAAACAAGATTGTGAGTACTATTCAAAACCTTCTTTGTATCAGATTATGAAACTATAACATAGATGCTCTTTGATTCAATAAGTGCCAAAAGTCCCTTTACATGACTTGCTTATGATATTTATATGCTTTCCTATCATAACGAATATTGGGATTCGTAACTACCTAAAAAGTAGAGTTCAAAAATATGGCATGCATTTTATAACTGACTCAAACTCATACAAACTTCAACTTTTAAAACCTAACCTTAACCAATGAAAACTTAGAATCCCAAGAAAAACCAAAAATCAGTCCTAATATAGCAACTTTAGCTGACTTCTAAGACCAACTCTCAAGTGCTTGCCCTGGTATCTCGTGTCGCAACTTTATGACTGGCTGACTGTGATTGTGGCATCCCCGCTCTGTATGCTCTTAATGTTTTAACCACTTGAGATAAGGATTTGTTTTTTATAATAATCACACTTTTCATTTTCAGCTTGCACCTGCCATGATCTCGCTGAACTTCAACCAAATCCTTGCTGTAGCCTGGCAGGTAAAAGATACACGAATCTAATCCAACTTTAAGGACACTTGAAAATTAGTTATGGACACTTTAAGATCATCAATAACTGCTGACAACTTAGCCAAAGCTTTGATTTTGCGCTATTTACAAGTATTTAAAAGTTTTTTCTATTCACCTTTAGTTGATCTGCACTTGTGCATTTCCATTCAATACTTTCCAGCCACATGTCGATTTGCTCATTTTCCTCACTTGGGAAATATTTGAGTGATTTGACTGTACTACTGTCCATTTCTTTAATCACTTTAAGGGTACCAACAATTTCTTTCCAAAATAAGAGTTGCTTTTTGCCTTTCAATTACAATAGAAAATCAAACTGCAAGCTTAGAAGCTCAAGAACTAAACCTCCAGATCTTCTCTTCTAAGAGTACTGCCTCTAAACATCAACTATATTATAATATATAGCCATTAGGACACATAGGTCAGCTGAGAGATTACAAAAGAAAAGGAAACGAATACAAATGATAGGTCCTACCCAAAGGAAAATCAGCAACCACACAAATATGCATATAAAGAGCCGCAAGCTTAGGAATAGGTCCACACTTGATCCAAAAAACCATAAGAAAAGCCGCAGAAGTTTGCATGAAAGCATGAACTTCGCTGAAGGAAATTTCCACATGCTACATGAGTTGCCAATGTAGAACATGTCCCAAATAAGAATGAAAGATAACTTGTCAACGATGAAACATTAAGACCTGTGATCAAAGGCATAATTCCACGAAAGATCCACTTTTTGAACCAGTGCTCACAGATGAAAGAAACAAGAACAGCAAGACTGTTCACACAATAAGGAGATTGGAACAGAAAATAAAGCAAAATCTTTTTTGGATGATGCAAGATTGCCAATGAACCTCAAGATGCTCCTACATCAGAATTGTTAGAAATAGAGAGCATGTTGGTACTTGGATATACTGCAGTGTTACCCAGGTGTGCGCACTTGAGGTAAATCCAGCCCACACCAAGTGCGCGTAGGTCGCGGGTGTGGGTACATCGCGCACTCGTGCTCTGCAACCACCGCCAACTCACGGCCGCACCAGTCGGTGCACCCAGAGGTGATGCAGGTGCTTCCCAAGTGTAGGGGTGTGCACAGGGTGCGCCCGGCAACTGGGTCAAAAAGTCAAAATCAAATAAAGTTTTTTGTGTTGTTTTTTTATTGGTTTTTTTAGAACGGGAAACCTAATTGGATGTGGGTCCCATGAGGTCTCTTTCAAAGCTTAATAAGGCCAATACATCTCATTTTCATTTCCCATTTTCATTTCATTGTTTTGGAACAGCAATGAGCAAAGTGAGCAAAAGAGGTTGGAGGAGTTTGTGAGACCTTAGTGAGTGATTTTGCAAGGGATTGCAAGATCAAGAAGAGTAAGAAGATTTAATTTTGCAAGTGCGTCATCAAGTTCAAGGTAGGTTTTTTTTTACTTTAATTTTTATTTTAGAAATCAATTTATACTTAGTGTTTACTTTCAGTTTTGCATTGTTTTTTTTAAAAGTCAAATTTTCTGCTCTTGATCCTTGAGTTTTGTTGATACTAGATGGTAGTTCCAAACTTTAGTATTATTTTTATAGTTTTTCATTTTTTATTTTATTATTAATTAAGTTCTATGATTTTTATATTAATTTTTTATTATTAAAATAGGCTGAAACGTATTTAGCTTACCATTTTTAAAATTTCTAAAGTTCTACGTAGGCTGAAGCTAGTTTGTTTTAATGTTTTATAAAATAATTATTAATTATTTAGGCTAGAATGTATCATGATCCATAATCATTTTTATTTTGTGAAATGCAGTTTTCTAAATGGCTCCAAATCTAGTCAAAGTGTAGAAGACATGGAAATTAATGATGAAGTGCATCTGAATATGAGCTTGAGCTTGAGGGAAGTGATCATGGGGCTGATGTAGATGCCCAATCTGAGGAAAAGCCTCTTTATGTTGCACCAGGAATGCCTTCTACTGATTGCCCTTCACAGATTTTGGCAGAGTTTGCTAGGGCTCCTTATGATCCAATTTCCTATGAGAACTACACACCCTACAACTACAATTGGTGGCATATGGAAATGGAAGTGGTGGCATACGGAAATGGAAGTGTAAATATGAGTGGTGTAGAATGGTTTGGCAACATTACGAGAGTCAATGTACACCTTTTTTCGACTGGATATGGTGTGAGCTCATGCCTATTCATGACCAATTCTGAGAATGTATACAACAGTTACAAGGGCAGCAAGATGCATCTACACGTATCTTGCATCAAAGAGCAAGGGCTGTCACGTACACCATCATTTTCCTCACCTACAAACAGTTCAGCATGGGATAGCAAAACACAAAGCCAATACAAATTGTAGTGGGCTCAGTTATTTAACATGCACGCAAGGGAGCAATTAGATGATGTCATTAGTGATTTCTTCTTTCATGTGGCTCAATCTCCCTATTTTGTGAGGATGATGTCCATGGTAGTGAAAGAGAGAAATCCATAATATTTGCCACCAAGTGACCACAAGTTGAGGACTAAGTGTTGGATAAGGCCTATTACAAGATTGGGATCTTGATGGAGCAAATGAAGGCATGTTGGATGGAGTCAGGTTGTAGCATTATCATGGATGGGTGGACGGACATTAGTCATTGTCCACTCATCAACATTATGGTCACATGCACCAAGGGCCCATACTTTTTGAGGGCAGTTGATTGTTCAAGGCATCATAAAGATGTTGATTTTCAATTTCATGTGCTTAGAAATGCTAGTGAGGAGGGTGGGCCACATAATGTGGTCCAAGTTGTGACAAATGCAACACATGTGTGCAAAGTTGCAGGGAGACTTGTTGAGGTAGCCTATAAGCATATTTGGTGGAGCCCATGTTGTGCGCATGCCATGAACAATGCACTCAAAGACATGGGGATTATTGACTAGATTAGACACGTGATTAATGATAGGAGAGAGGTGCAATTGTTTATCTACAATCATCAAACATCACATGCACTTTTCAGGGGCTTCACAAAGAAGTGGTTCCTGAAACCCGTTGAGACCAGATACACCTCATATTATATTCTCTTGGAGAGAATGATTGGGTTGCAAGAGTCATTGTAACTCATGGTTATGACACAAGAATGGAATCGATGGCCTAAGTCCAGAACAGAGCAGGGGGAAGAGAGTGAAGTAGACAGTGAAGAGTGATCAATTTTGAAGTGATGAAAACTAAATAGTCTCCATTATAACTCCAGCGTTTCAGGTGATTAGATATGGAGATGCAGATTCAGCTAGCCTTGGAGAGGTTTATGAGTGCATTGGTTTCATGCTTAGGCAGATGGGGGTCGTTGTGCGCGAGAGAGACCCCACTCTAGCATTCTATACGAATGCACATTCAACCTATCATTCACCGCAAGTGGGGGAAGTTCAACTCTCCTTTACACATGGCTGCCTATGCATTGAACCCAAAGTGGTGTTAGAGTAATTATTTGTTCTATAACTTATTAATTAAATCACTTTGATTTAATTAATTAAGTTGCCAATTACTCTAGTTTTCTTAAGCTATCTTGTAGGTGCATATAATTAATATTTTATTAATTATATTGTGCAACCCTAGCTTTTTTAGGCTTTAGTTTCCCTTTTCGGGTTTCATGATTCCTTTATAAGGATTCACCTCTTTGTATTTTAAAACATTCACTTATTGGATTATATGAGATATTTCTCTTTGCATGTCCATAAGATGGATCTGGCTTTTTGGCCTCCATAATTTTTCCTTGCCTCTGTTCTTTGCTTCATCCATGTGACAGTTTTATGCATGCAGGTGTTCTTGGGAGATTAGTTTTTCACCTAATCTAACATGGTATCAAAGCCAGCTTGCTGCTTGTTGTTCGTGGTTTGTCGAAGCGTTTCAGAAGCTGCTTTTTTCGGAGCAGTGGGAGGCTGTACGGACAACTTTTTTGCACTTATTGCAAAAAAAAAAAAAATTTGGAGCACTTTGGGCTCAAACGGACACTTCCATTGGATTCGGAAGGCCATTTGCAGTCAAAATCCATATAAAATTTGTCCATTTTGGACACCGTTGGTTTGGGAGGCAAAAAAATTTGTCCGACAGAGCCGTACGGCCCCCTGCACGCAGTACGAGGCGTCAAAATAAAAAAAAAACGCAAAAAAAAATTACACTGCGGTGTTTTTTTAGCCACGGCGGTTAATAGCCGCTAGCGGTCACCGCTGCGGTCACCGTTGACAGCCACCGCTAGCGGTTACCGCTGGCGGTCCGCCAGCGGCCCGCAGCGGCTCCGCCGGCGGCCACTGCCGCAGCTCCGCCCCGCGGCGGCTCTCCTCCCTCCCGCCGCCCGGCCGCCGCTCCGCCGGCGGTGGAGATTTTTTTTTGAGTTTTTTGTTTTTTTATTATTTTTTTTTATTAAAAAAATAATAATTTTTTGCATTTTCAAAGGCCCTGGAGGTTTTTTCTCCGTAACTTGAGCATACGGACGTATTTTTTCAATCCGAAAAATGCGCCGGAAAGCTGGTTCCGAGACGGAGATGCTGGTACAGGTGTTTTTGGGTTTTGATGCAGTTTGGTTGCCTATTTTGGCAGTCAAAGCCGGATGTTCTATTTTACACTCCGGGAGGCGTATCTTGAGCTTCTGATCTCCGATTTTGGACTTCTTTATATCGCTGAAAAGCTCTTTCTGTGCTCTTTCCAGTGATGTTGGTTGTTGTTCCAGATTCTGTTCCAAGCACATCCTATTCAGTCTTTTGCGTTTTAGCATTCTGGTGGATATTTTGTTTGTTTCAGGTCCGGAGATCGATTTTGTTGCTTCAGTTGCTTCGTTTTGGGCTCTACCTTCTGTTGTTTCAGCCTTATGTCTTTTCTGATCATTGTTGATATTCATTGTAAGCATCTTTATGCAACGCACTGAGATAAAGTGCCACTCTTGTGTTTTGGGATCCTTTTCATCATTGTGATTCGTTGTACTCGCACTATTATATAAAGTGCCATGGGGGGGATAGTTGTTTGCCGCTTATAGGCCCTCTTTCTCTTTTTTCTCATGCAGTGTCCATGACACGTGCCTTTATTGGTGTCTGTACCTCACTCTGGATGTGTTTGGATTCCTGTGTTGTAGGAGATTTTTTGGCCCACCTTTTCAGCTGCCTGTCACCTCACCTGTCTTAAGGGGAGGTTATATTGTTGTTCTATGCTTCTTTGGTTGATGGTTCGTTGGTGTGAACTATGTATTTAGTACCTGATCCTACATACTAGGCGATTGCAGTGGCTGGCTACCTATGCATTTCGGTGAGATGGATCATCTACCATTTAGACACGCTTGGTTCGTGCCTTCTATTTCCATGGAGGTTCTACAGATCAGCATTTTGACAGAGTTTTGCGGTTCTTCATGCTTCAATGATTCTCTTCTGATCTCTTTGTTCTTTCTTCTGGAACATTCTTTTCTATCTCTTTTTGGAGTAGGGTTTTTCCCATGTGGTTTTCTCTATTTCTCCTCTTTATAGAGATTTTGTTGTGATTGGGTACCTGATCTGGCCTTGTTGCCGGGACCCAATTCTCTTTCATAGCTGTGCTAGGTTAGCTTCCTCCCAAGCTTCGCTTAAGGGGGGGTGTTAGAGTAATTATTTTTTCTAACTTATTAATTAAATCACTTTGATTTAATTAATTAAGTTGCCAATTACTCTAGTTTTCTTAAGCTATCTTGTAAGTGCATATAATTAATATTTTATTAATTATATTGTGCAACCCTAGCTTTTTTAGGCTTTAGTTTCCCTTTTCGGGTTTCATGATTCCTTTATAAGGATTCACCTCTTTGTATTTTAAAACATTCACTTATTGGATTATATGAGATATTTCTCTTTGCATGTCCATAAGATGGATCTGGCTTTTTGGCCTCCATGATTTTTCCTTGCCTCTGTTCTTTGCTTCATCCATGTGACAGTTTTATGCATGCAGGTGTTCTTGGGAGATTAGTTTTTCACCTAATCTAACAAGTGGTACATGCCAAGGCCTGGTAAAGTTACACAACTTCAAGATGATGAGGTGAAGAATGGGTTCTTTTGGTGCATTACCAAGATGTATGATATTGAGACTGCTAGTGAGATTCGCACCGACTGGTCAGAATTTGCCAGTCTTACAGGTAATCCTTAATTCTTGATTCAGTGTTCTGAGTTCTTTATAATCATAAGTTCTTTTAATTCTTACTTATAACTATAAGTTATATCTTATTTTAATATTATGTTGCAAACTTGTAACTTGTAGGATGCTTGGCTATTGCAAAGGTGGATCTCAAAACTAGGGCACAAAAGAATCCCATTTTATGGTGGAAATGTCATGGATCACAGAAGTCAAAGATCACCTCACTAGCCATCTAATTGCTTTCTCGGGTTTGTAGTTCCACCCCTTTATAATCTTAACTCTAAGAGTTTTACTTTACTGATTTATGATTCATTGATTTATCATTTATCATTTGTCACAAATTGTATGAACGTTTGTTTGTAAGTTGTAACTTTCAACTTTGTTATCTCATGTTTCTAGCTCCTCAACTACAGAGAGGAATTAGTCCACCTACATCTTCATCCACTTTGTTATCTCAGGTTTCTAGCTCCTCAACTACAAAGAGAAATTAATCCACCTATAGCTTCACCCACTTTGTTAAGAAGAACAAACTTACGTCTAACAGAGCAAAGAAGTTTGTTAGTGTACATGGTTTCTTGCAACTCAAAGATCGCAAGACACACAAGTACAAGGAGAGCCCAACAGCACGATGGGATGTAGACCCAGAGGATCCCGCTCAAATTAATGAGGATGACGATGCAACAGAAGCTAATGTAGGGCTAGTTGGTGTTCCTTTGGAGGATCAGGATCTTACCCACGAGGAGTACAATAGTTCTAGAGATGAGGACTTTGGTATAGGGGACGATTAGAGAGCTCTGACCCTTACATTCTCATTATTGAAATTTTGTTGATTGTACTCACTTTGATATGGCCATGATACATTATTTTGTTTCACTTTTTCATGCTACTCAGTTCATTGTCATCATGAGCATCTTTATGATGTATCAGAATTGAACAATGGATTTTGAATTCATATTTGTGACTTGTCATTTGATGGTTAATGGTCGACTTACATTGTATTATATATGGTTTATATTTTTCATTCATCATTATCATTATTATGTTTAAAAGTTTTACTATGAGTATGTTACTAAGTTCAATGGTCATTGGTAATGGTTATGAAGTTTCAAGTTTGAACTTACGGTTCGTGAATCACATTTCAATTTTCTATACTCAACTATATTTGGCATGTTATATTGAAGTATCATTTCATAATTAGCATTTTCAGTCATATATGTATACTATGCAACTTCCCCCCCACTTTGCACTCCTGTCATCCCAAAGTTGAGGCCTTTTTTCTTCATGCACCCAAAACTCATCTCGTCGCACCCCGATGCCGGTGTAACAATAATACATTGTTTATGTGTTCTATTGATCGTGGGTTTTATCATTGATGATAACATATGATTGTGTGATCATGATAGACAAAGATTTTGTATATTGCAAGGTGATTATTGGCACAGCGAAGTTCACATATAACAAGTTAAGCTATGGGACCTTTGGATTGTGTTCACAAATGAGAATAGATATCATATCTATGTTCACTAGGTTTTATATAGAGTTCTACACATTACAAATCATTTGGTGAAGACTAGTAGCAGACCAGTGTGCAGGAAATAATGACAGAGACAATTAACGGCATATTTGATATATCTTATCAGTGAGGTTGAATTGATGTGAGCAAGCTTTCATCATGGTAGAAGACATGTTCGTCCAACTTTGCTTGTGATAGCAAGGCTTAGATAAAATTCTAGAAAGGTTGCTGAAAGTGAAACATGTAGTATGTTTTACTACCATTAGACTGGGTTGAGAAACGTGTTGATTATCATTGTAAAATGTAACAAATGTATTGTAACATGTGGCAAACTTAATGTAATGATTGTAGAGATGCTTATGAAGGCATGCATGCCTTAGTGTGGTCCTCTGTAATTAGATGTACGTTGGGAAAGCTTTAACATGCTAACGTAATTAATTATTTGTGATAAAGAAAAGTTGTTTCCTTGGTTGGGAAATCATCATATATGTGGTCAATTGATGCGAGCCTTCGAACTAGATGTTCATACTAGAGCAAAGATTGATTGGTTGATTGTGTTGGGCTTCAAAGAAATTATTTTGGCAAGTTACAGATCAATAAGTTCACTTAATTTGGTTTTTTTTATTCTGAAGTTCGATTTTTACAGTTGTCGAAACAATTTAGAGAGTGGATCTAGTTATTTCTTTATTAATAGGGTTAGAACCTTCTAATAAGAGTTCAAGGTCTCCTAACAGGGATCGGTCCTCTAACAAACTGTTGAACTGAATGCACTTTGTTTGGCTCCTAACAAGTCACATCCTTTGACAAGGAACTTATATATTAGAACACTATCCTATGGTGTCGTCCCCACCAGATTTTCCCTTTGATCAAGGGTTTCCCTACTCAACAAATCATTGTATTATGGTGTATTGTTTTCTCTTGTTGTGCACCATTGTTTCAATTGTTGGATTTGGAATTAATAAGTTTGAATTTAAGTTTAATTGCTCGCAACTGATTCAACTATTCCAGTAGAGATTATGAAAGAGATTGGGCCGATAACCAAGAAGATGAAAAGAAGATTGATGAGCTTGTTTCATTGATTGCAAAAATTGAACCTAAAGGTAAGAAATCTGCTTTTGTTTGTTGGCATTACATGGAGATTGGCCATTTTTCTTCTAGATGTCCAAAGAGAGAATCGAAGGTTAAACCTAGAAGACCTTACAAATCAAAGATTCCAAAGGAATGTTTGTATGTGAGTGATGATGAGATTGAACGTAAATAAATTAATTTTCTAGATAGTGATGATCGCTGAAATTGGACTTCTTGTTATTAAGGAACGGAGTCGTGTTAAGGTAGAAAAGGCACTTGTATCACATATTGAGAATAATAAATGTGATTGGATTATAGATAGTGGATGCTTAAATCACATGACAGGGGTTAGAGATAAATTTGTTCAATTTTAAAACTATGATCGAGTTATAGTCAAAGTTAGTAACAATGCACCTTGTTCTATTAAGGGAAAGGGATTCATTACTTTTGATGATAAGACTAATGCTAAGAATGTATACTTTGTTGACGGTTTGAAACATAACTTGTCGAGTGTTGGGCAACTTGTTGGCAGGGGCTATCATCTACAATTTACTGAGAAGACATGTACAATCAAGGATAAGCATGTAAAACTGATTGGCACAAGCACAAGAACTAGAGGTAATGTATTTCAATTAAATCATGTTGAGATCAATTGTTTGGTTGCAAAAGTTGATGATGGTTATGGCATAGAAGATTTTGTTGTAAAAATTTTGATAACAAAATTAAGGTGAGTAACTCTAATGTTGTAAGACATCTACGAAAGATTTTGAAACCTTTTAATATGATGTGCAAGGAATGTGTAATGGCTAAACAAAAGAAGAGCAATTTTCCTAATAAGATTAAAGATGGCATATTTATATCTCAAACTAAGTATCTTAAAGAGTTATTGGTGAGATTTGGTATGGAAAACTGCAAACTTGTTGGGTCACCTACAATAACTAAATGTAAATTGTCTAACAAAGATGAATCAACTAGTGCTATGCAAAAAAGGTACAAATCTATGATTGGTGGTTTACAATATGTGACTCATACAAGACTGGATATTGCTAATTCAATTGGAAGTGTGGCGACATTTCAAGCAAATCCTAAGAGATGCATTTTGGAGCAGTAAAAAGAATTTTCAGATATTTGAAGGAAGCAATAGATTTTGGCTTATGGTATGACAAGCCTAATGATTGCACATTGTATGCATATACTGATTTTGATTGGGCAGGAAATGTTGGTGATAGAAAGAGCACAAGTAGAGAAGCATTCCTTCCTAGTGGAAAATTGGTATCTTGGTTGAGTACGAAAAATATTGTATTTATTAGCCCACAGTAGTGGTAAAATATGTTACAACAGCTAAAAAACTATAATCAAATAATGTGGATGAAGCAAATGTTGACAGATATTGGTACTATTTTTTTCGAGCCTACTATTATGCATTCTTATAGTCAAAGTTAGTAACAATGCACCTTCTTCTATTAAGGGAAAGGAATTCATTACTCTTGATGATAAGACTAACGCTAAGAATCTATACTTTGTTGATGGTTTGAAACATAACTTGTCGAGTGTTGGGCAACTTGTTGGCAAGGGCTCTTATCTACAATTCACTAAGAAGACATGTACAATCAAGGATAAGCATGTAAAACTGATTGGCACAAGCACAAGAACTAGAGGTAATGTATTTCAATTGAACCATGTTGAGATCAGTTGTTTGGTGGCAAAAGTTGATGATGATTACGGCATAGAAGATTTTGTTATATAATTTTGATAACAAAATGAAGGTGAGTAACTCTAATGTTCTAAGAGATCTACCAAAGATTGTGAAACCTTCTAATATGATGTGCAAGGAATGTGTAATGGCTAAACAAAAGAAGAGTACTTTTCCTAGTGAGGCATTTATACTTCAAAAATGTTGGAAATTGTTCAGACAGATTTATGTGGTCCTACAAAGAACCTTTATATGGCGAGATGAAATACTTTTTGGGATTAAGAGTATCACAGACCAAAGAAGGCATATTTATATCTCAAACAAACTATCTTAAAGAGTTATTGGTGAGATTTGGTATGGAAAACTGCAAACCTGTTGGGACACATACAATAACTAGACGTAAATTGTCTAACAAAGATGAATCACCTAGTGCTATGCAAACAAGGTACAAATCTATGATTGGTGGTCTACAATATGTGACTCATACAAGACTAGATATTGCTAATTCAAACGGAACTGTGGCATCATTCAGGGAAATCCTAAGAGACGAATTTTGGAGCAGTAAAAAGAATTTTTCAAATATTTGAAGAGACCAATAGAGTTTGGCTTATGGTATGACAGGCCTAATGATTTCACATTGTATGCATGTACTGATGTTGATTGGGCAAGAAATGTTGATGACAGAAAGAACAGAAGTAGAGAAGCATTCTTTCCTAGGGGAGAATTGGTATCTTGGTTGAGTAAGAAAAAGGTTGTATTTCTTAGCCCATATTAGTGGTAGAATATGTTACAATAGCTAAAAAATTGTAATCAAATAATGTGGACGAAGCAAATGTTGAAGGATATTGGTACTACTTTTTTCAAGGCTACTATTATGCATTATTATAACACTAGTAGAAAGAGTATGTCAAAGAATCATGTTTTACATTCAAACACTAAACACATTGCAATTAAGTATCATTTTGTAAGAGAGAAGGTTGTCGAGAAGGAAATCAAATTGGAGTATGTGAGTAAAAAAGAACAGATAGTAGATATATTCACTAAACCATTGGTTAAGGACACCTTTGAGTATCTCAAAGGTATGCTTGGGGTAGTGTCGCCCACCTAGTACAAAATAATTGATAGAGCACCGCATCGGTCTGGTATAATCAGAGCACTATTCATTCATCTGGACACGATACTTGGTATTGCTCCTTAAGGGGGAGTCCCTATGAACAAACCTAGTCATAGAACTCTTATGATTAGATTTTTAAAATAACAGTGTTTGTTGGCACTTGACATATTTTAGGCTGCAAATTGGCTTGAATCAATACATATACTTTGATGAGGATGTTCAAAAAAGGGGAAGCACTCTAGAGTGACAATAGATATTTTCCATATTGGCACCTTTTCCATTGATGTCAAAGGAAGAGAATTCAATGAAAAAAAAAAAGATAAAGATTGATGTCAAAGGGGGAAGAAACCAAAATGGAAGCATATGGGAGATTGCAAGAAAGGGTGTATATATGTTGAGGATATTCAAAAAACTGTACAGGTTATATATGTTCAAGATATTCAGAAGATTATGTTTGGAATAATGGTTTTACATCATATGTTGCCATCAATGTCAAATGGGGAGATTGTTAGAAATAGAGATCTTGTTTGGCACTTGGATATATTGTGTATGTGTTGTATTGATAGCAGGATTAGTCATTGATGACAACATATGTTTATATGGTCAATGACAAAAAGAGATTTTGAATATCACAAGGTGATTATTGGCACAATGAAGTTGGCATATAACAAGTTAAGCTATGCAAGCTTAGGATTGCGTTCACGAATGACTGGGTTTTATATGGAGCTCTAGATAAGTTACATACCATTTGATTATGACTGGTAGCACACCATTGTGCAAGAAATAATGACAGCAATAGTTGATGGCATATTTGATATATCTTATCAACGAGGTTGAATTGATGTCAACAAGCTTGGATCGTGGTAGAAGACATGATAGTGCATCTATATTTGCCATAGCAATGCTTAGAGAATATTTTGGAAAGGTTGTTGAAGTGAGGCGCTTGTTTTGGTTACTCAAACTCGTCCAACCACAGCCGATGCTACTCAAGAGAAGTTTGATAAGCGTAATCGTGAAGCAATTATACTTATTAAGCTTTTAGTTACTAATGATCAGCTGCCTCAAGCATCGTCTAGCAAGATAATTACAGAGATCTAGACAACACTAATGGATCTCCACAAGACATCACATAAAAGCAAAGCCTTCTTTCTGAAGAATCGACTATTGTCTATTATTATGGATGAGCACATGTCCTAACAAGAACATCTTCTAAAGATTAAGGACATTAGAGATCAACTTGAGGCCATTGGTCGTACAATGGAGGAAGAGGATATGATGGTCATTACTTTGAAAAAGTCTACCATCATCCTATGCGCACTTTATTGAAACGCTCAACATTACTACAACTAATGTTGACCTCAAATTTCCAAATATTGTGCACCAAACTTCTACAACGAGACCATTGGAAACTACAATTTGGCAGCAGTGCTCCTTCATCCCCCTCTAAACAAAGCTTTTTCAACCCAATCCTCTAACAAGCATAAAGGCCCATCTCAGTCATTTGCTCAGTCTCAGTATAGCTCCAAGAAGAAGCAAATCCAATGCAACTATTGCCACAAATTTGGTCATATGATCCAAGAATGCAAAGCTCGCATTGCTTCTAACCAACACAAGCAAGGAAGGTCTCAGCCACAAGCCAACATTGTAGAACATGCAAACATCTTTGATCAACCCGAGGTTGCCTTTACACTTTTTGAGGACATGCAAATTTCTATCTTTTAAAGATAAATTGACCATTAAGGGAGAGTATTACAAAGTTTTAGATAGTTTCTATTTACTCTCTTCCGTCTTTTTCTAATGGTCACTCTTTTTGTAATGCTTCCATAAACTCCTTCCATTCGTTATGGAAACTTTCTCTTTCTCTCTTCAGAACGTTTATATTTGTCTCTTTGTTCATTATAGAAACATTCTTGTGTATACTTGTATATATAGATCATTTATGATCTCTCTTTAATAACACATTCATTATTTTACCATAATAAAGATTAGGGTGAAACTTTAATAAAATTTAAGATCCCTATCCTGAACTTGTGAAAGGTTAAGGTATTGACCAAAAGTTGCAATGTTGACTCTTAACTTTTCCAAGATTTGGGCTTTTTTATAACTTTACAATTAAACCTCCAACCCTTAACCCTCAACTCTTTGGCAAATTGGGATTTAAAATCTTAACCTTTTTAAAAGTTGAGATTAAATTTTTTAATTTTTAATTTTTAAATAATTTTGACTTAACACACCAACTTCAAAAGGAAATAACTTTTGACTTGTAGCTTGGATTTCAGAAATTTGAAGTGCAAAATGAAGCTAATGAACAATCTGAGAGTTTGGAAACAGAAAAACACCAGGAATCCCATTAACTACTAATTTTTTCAAACTTGAAATTTGACATATTTTCAATTATTAATGACCCCAAAATAATACGATTTTAAAAATTTGACAGTAAGCACCATAGGAAAAATAATCTTGGCTATCACTAGCAAAAAATTTGGAATTGTGGCTACTAGAGAAACCATGGCAACAAGAAAATATTGCACATCTCTAAATTTTGGACATTCTTGGTGAATGTTGAAATTTCTACAAGGGAATTAAGGAAGAGATTACATATCCCTAAAGGATAGTGTACATTGTTAGAATTTTGGGCATATGCATGTGTGAGAATGGATACACCTAGTGTGGGTATCCATAAAGCCTAAGAAGAGATAAAGTCTCTCACAAGGATTATAACAATGGATATACCAAGTAAAGAATATCCATAGCCTTAGGAGGAGAAAGTAGCAATGAGATGGTGCCATAGCTTGAGGTATTCTAGAATGACCATAAGGCAACTAGAGCCCCAAGAGGTCCTCACCAGATAGCTAAAGAGTCTAAATAAGGTCTCTCCCTAAGATTAGGTTCATCATAGAACAAGACAATACTCAACACAATAGAAGGGGAGTTGCTACCATTAACAAGATAAGTTCTACCTTTTGAAACATTCTTAGGATATTGTCTGGAATATTATATCTTCTGATTTGATAAGCTTATATTTATAAATATATTACAACTTTCATCTCAAGCTAAAATTATTTAATTCAGTACTAAATAAAGGGAGATCCCAAGTACGGCCATTACAACTTCCTGTGGTATACCATTAGGTCACCAGGTCTAATCTCACCTCAACCCACACAATACCAGAGGATATGTCACGCTAGAATCACTATATCCATAGGACTGCAATTTATAAGGAGTGCTATACTCAATTCCTGCAGTCCATATATCTATCTATCTATCTATTTGTGTGCCTACATATATATTTCATCAAAATTATAAAATTGTACCATACATTAAATATTCTAAATTTTAACATCTTATAAAAGAAACTGAAGATTAAAAATATTTCTTTTAAAAGCAAACTAAAACTATTAACTTAAATAACTATAAATAATCATTTGTTAAAAAGAGCCTAATTACTAAATATAGATTTTAACTTTTAAAAACAAATTAAAACTATAAAGTTAAATATATATATATATATATATATAACATAACATAATAAACCACTAAAAATAATTAATATACGATGACTCTTGCACTAAAGAACATTGTTGCATCTGTAGGTGACAGCCTTTTACAAGAAAGGATGACTTGTTGGAAATTGGTTGAATTTTGTACCCACATTTCACATAGGCTTTCTGAATTCATCCAAGACACAAGAACAACTGACCTTAGTTTGGAGCAGATGGAAGAGCAGAGGGAAGGAGAGCAGGGAAAAAATGCAGGAAGAGTAGGAAAAGTCTGGAAATTCCCAAAAAGAGTTTTGTGCCAATTCTGCTGAAAAAAAAGGCATGTTATAGAGAAATGGAGGATACGTTTTCACACCATATTGGGGCTGTACTGTATCCATATCTGCACCAAGTATAGCAATACACATACCATGGGCAGGGGTGGCATTTCCAGCAACTTCTCTCACAAGCCAAATCAATAACACTGCCTATGGAGGACTATGAAAGAAGACAAAATTGATCCACGGTTAGTCATTAATGTATTTACAAAACTACATCCTACTTATATGTTCAGTTAATCAATATCTCTCTAGACTAGCTTCCTCCCTTCAGATACTTGAAAGATATTCCAATCTGGTGTTGGGGAAACTCATAAAATATTAAATTTGACTTGTGATAGTTTAAAGAAAATTAATAAATGGGTCAAATTAATATTATAATGTGGGTTAAAGGTGACAAGAATGAAAAGACAAAGGGATGGGGAGAAGGAAACTGAAGGTCACCATCAGAGCATAAAAGAACGATGAGGAGTTCATTTTCAGCATGCTTGGTATATGATTCAGATTTCAGTTTCTCTCTTGGAGAGTTATTTGGAAAGCTTCAGCTTTCATCCAGCCTAAGGACGGAAACCCTCACACCAGTAGTCAATGGACGCAACCCCATTGTCTCTGGAGACATCACACCAGGTGTCTCACGTGTGCTTACAGGCTCTTTCCTATTATTCCAATCTTCCTGTATTTATGTATTTAAGATTGAACTTGATATTTGGTTATTGTATTGCTAATGTGTTACATCCCAATTTTTGACCAAATTTAAAAATGTTCATATAGCTGTTGAGGTTCATGTGAACTCAATTGACAATTAAAATTTGTTACAATCATGTGAAATGGTAAGATGGTTAATTGTTATAATTTCATATGACAATGAAATGCTAGTTAAAGCTATTTTGGAAAGTTGATTATTTATCATGAATTCATGGAAATTGAAAAGGCGGTTAGCCATTATGATCATTTATAATTAATAACTTGTTATGGTAATATGATTTAATAGTGGAGAATTTCTTTGTAGAAAGCACATCAAAGTGGTGGAAGCATTGTCAAAAAAGAATTGGGCATAGAGGCACCACCATCACTAGGCAAATAGGTGTGAATCTTGAATCACCATAGCTAAGGATAAATGGCTAGGCAAGCAAGAGTGTACGTTGGACAATACCATGAGCTATCTATACAATCAATAAAACATTAAATATTTAAACATAATCAAAATACACACCTTTAAATGGTTTATGTTGGTATTCTCATCATTTCATTATATGTGTGTGTGCGCGCGCACATAAGTATAAAAGTATGGTGCCACCATAGTATTAAATTATTCAAGCTCATCTCTATATAAATATGTGTATACATTGAGAGGATATGAAGATAAAATAATTTCCCAAGTATGCACATATATAGATATGCGTATCCTAATAGGTATAACCTTGGACACAATAATAATATGATGACACCATTCAAAAATAATATGTATGTGCAAAAATATATATATATATATATATAAATTATTATTTTAACAAGGAGTCCTTCGAATTCTTTCTTTTATAATTAAAAGTCTCTATGGGAGACGATGAGTACACTTAGTGTTTTCCTTCTTTTCAGTTGGTGAACCAAGAAGCCAATAATCTTCTTGTAGCCAGGATCGATACTGTGGTTATTTCCCATTCCTTCTTCTCTATCTTCTTTTCCTTATTCTTATGGCTAATTTGGAGTGAAATTGAGTTGTTGTTCTTGCTATTAAATGGGTCTCGGCATTCTGAAATCTGCATTAGCAAATCAAACTATTGAGAGCCGGCCAATCGAATTTATCAAGATCCATTCCTTCATTGATCAAGTTATGTGAATAGTTTTTCTATTCTTTATTTTGGTATATGTACTGCATCCAAAAATCTAGATGCAAAATAGTTTCAAGGTTTTTCAATGAGCAATGCTTGACTGTGAAGTAAATTAAGTCTATCGAATAGTTCATTCGATCAAGCACACCAAGTTATCTAACCATGTTAAGTCTGAATTGAATGCATATGTCATACTATGATTTCCTTCTTGAATCAGCTTGTCTTCTAAATCTGAATTATAATCCTTTGAATTTTCTTCAAAGAAGTCCTTGAAGTCTTAAGGACGACTTCATGCCAGTACTAAAATATTATCTTCCATCAGCTGTGTTCAGGAATTGAATTGATATCTTCTATGAACAGACACCCAGGACTCACCCCGGCTGGAAGGCCAAGAGAGAGGGTGAAGAGGTGGAAAGGAAGTTCTACAAAAACAAAGAACAGGAATCAGAATTGATACGATAACTTTATTTTTAAAGAACTATTCATGTTTGTCCAATATGTACCCTATTGCCAAGTCAAGTGGTGGAATTAAGAACCAATATGCTCAATGGCTAGACAAAGTGTTCCATGTCTATTCCGAGTAGGGAGGGTCTTTCTCGAATGAGATTTGTGGGGATATTCTGAGGGTCCGCAATAGGGAGGTTAATCCCCTGACAATATTTCCCCTCTCCACAAGATGCCAAGAGATGCACCAAACAAAGATGAGTTATGCATTCAAACATTTGTTGGTAACAGGTATTTTACCTTGATGATGTTTATAGAAGTAGAAGATATGATGGATTGATTTATATCATCAGTTCAGTTATTTCGTTTAATGAAAATAACTTTTCTCATCAATGTAATTAGTAACCAGATAGATCGGTTGATCTTCCAACTGAACATGGAATATATCTATATGCAAGAGATAGGCTTATCTGATGAATTGTTATTTCAGTCTTCCATTTATGTGAATAATGAATATGATCGTATTTTATAACTAAATGTTATTGCCATAATTAGCAATGGAAGGAGAAGGAATGATACAGTGGTATTTGATGCCCTAAATGATGCAATGGTATTTGATGCTCTAAATGATACAGTGGTATTTGATGCCCTAATTGATACATTGATATTTGATGCCCTAAATAATACAATGATATTTGATGGTAATGGTGTTTCAATAAAGTGGTATAGCTATTTGTTCCTAAGCGGCATATATATATTAACTTGGGTTTTGTAGAAGCATCCATAGACAGATTTCAGTTTTGAATTCTACGGTATGCAAATTTTTCCCTTGTTAAAATCATTGATGGTGTTTTCAAATTGTTAGTTATGAAATTCTCCGTTTAGCTGTTTTGTTACCATTAATCTCATTCACATGAACTTATGTTATAACTACCTTCCTATAAATATGAAGTATTAATTGTATTTCTTTGATATGACATGATGTTAGTTAAGACCTAGGAAGAGGGGATGTAACATAATGTATAACGCAATAACATATTCTAAAGACATTTTATGATAATCTATTGGTTTATATTGTTGGTTTATATTGAATCATTCATCTGTTTATGTTCTGAAAAATTCTTTAGAGGTAAATTTTGGGAAAAAAATCCTACTGGGATATTCTAGTGGTATCAGAGCAGTGTTACTACCATCATAAAGGATCATTTTTGCATGCCAAAATTAATTTAGAAATAGAGCTCTATCAGAAACAAATTTTCACAAAAAAATATTTTCAGAGTAACAAAACTAAAGGGCATTTCCAGTTTTGAGTTTTATATTTACAGTAATTGTGATCATTTCGAGGAAGAATTTCAAAATTTGCTTTGTAGTGGTGATTGAAAATAGTGATATAAAATATAGCCAACTTTTTAGATGAATATCGCAGGACAATCAAATATTTAAGTTTGGCAAATAACTTATTGAAGAACATTGTGCAAAGAAGAAATGACTCATCTTCACTAAAAAAGGGGCATTCCTTGTCTTCTATATTTGGGGAAACGGAGAAGATATGCAAACTTTTCAGTAAATCTCTCATTACCATCAAAAATTCCCTTCCTAGATTGTTGTCCGCGAATGCGAAAGTTGCAGAAATAAAAATAATTTGAAGTTGGGGGCCGACTAATTTTTTGGGTTTTCTTCCACTTAACTATATTGGCAACCATAGTCGGCTTGATTAAAATTTTCATTGCAAGATTCGAATTTATTTCAGCAACGAATGTTTTAAGTTTTGGGCCATTGTCAACAATGAAATATTTGTTTATCGCCATATGGAGAGTAAGATTAAATATTTTGAATGAAATATTGGAGCAGCCATAAAGTTTAGTGGGACACGATTGAGTGTGGAGCGACTATATTTTTAGTCCAATGTGGGGTTGTTGGATACTTGGGCAGTGGAAATATTTAATATATTGGCCAAACTATGTTAAGTTTGCAGAAATATTTCACATATTGCCGATGAATTTAATTAAACCCTGGCTTTTTTCCACAGCGATACTTCAATCAAAAAAATAATAATAAGTTTCGAGCAAATACAATCTGATATAAGTGGAAAATAACCGATAAATTGCTTATGTTTGTTTTAGCTGAGAATAAACCATGGTCTGAAGAATTGCATGTTTCTTGTGTGGACCATTACACTCTGGCCAATCGCAATTGAACAATTCTACATATTTGGCATTCCTAGACAACAGTATTGTATTATTTGTAGTACATTGTCCCTGGAACAGAAGTACTGATAGGGCAACAAATATTGGTCGGATGGAATAGGTTATTTCTAGGTGGTGTTAATCAGTAGCAAACAACATCCGCTCCCTGAAACATTTTTGTAATCTTCAATATTCCTTCGTGCAAGTGGATGCAAATTGTAGTTGAGCAAAGGGAACATATATATATATATATATATATATATATATATATATAACAAACTTAGTTACCGATTCGTGCTCCCTGCCCCTAGGTGCGGAAGCCAAAGCAAACAAATTTCAAATGCGTCCAAAAGCCCTAAGGAAGTTGGTTGAAAGCTAGCCACGAGCTCCTTGCCTTTGGCTTCCAAACGCATCTGGGAGCCTGCAGCTGGGTTCAGCCAGCTTCTGTAGGGGTTTAGGACACATCCGGAAGCATCCGCAGGCCCAAAGGCTAAAAGGCCCAAAAAAAACAACTTAACTTGCCCATTATGCACATGTTTTAATTATTTATTAAGGTTTTTTTTAACTATGAAACCCTAAAATGACCCTAAAGGTGAATGTTGATGAAGCATTTACAACTCATTTTGGAACTTCGTTTGCACCTATAGCCACTTCTCATTTCGTCTCTAATTTGCATTGCCATTGTGAAGCCAAGTTCAGCATTTTCGAAGAGCATCGATTGAAAAGCGAGAGATAGCTTTCTTAAAGGAATTTAAATCATTCAAGGTAAGTGATCAATCCCATTCTTGAGTATTTTGATAAAAAAAATTGAGTCTTTGATGAATTTTTTCAAGTTCTTGAAGAAATTTTTCAAGTTTTTTTTCAAAAAAATTTTTGAAAGATATGTAGAAGCAAGTTTGGGTATCTATTTTAGTAGTTTTTTCTCACTTCTTTCCACTTATATGCATGATGTTCATAGTTGTTAGGACCTAATTAAAATTTATTTATTTTCTTATAGAATAGGTTGCAAAAAACTAGGCAAGAATGGATACCAGTGGTAGTGCTAGTCAAAATTTAGTGGGGACCAAGGAGGGGAAGGGAAGAGACTGATAATTTCAAAATTGATATAGGTTCTCCTTTGTGGAGACTAACAACACGAATATCATAGGTTGCAGGAGGTGGCTCATATTATTGGAAGTGCAATTATTGTCAAAGTAAAAAAGGAAAACCTTTCAATAGCTCATATTCCCGAGTGAAGCTTCATTTTATGGGTCCTGCTGGCAAAGGATTTGTAATGTGCAAAGGCAAAAATGGTACTGAGATGACTAGTGTAGAAATACTTTCATTTGTAAGAGAACAAGAAGCATTGATCAATAGATCAAAAAAAGCTACTATCAAGGTCCATCCTCAAAGAGCAAGATGCATGCACCCACTAAACCAATTGCATCCTCCCAACACCCATTCTTGCAAGTACTATGCCGAGTTAGGATGGAAGAAGTGGGAATTTCAACCCGCAAAAGAGGCCCATTGCACACCACATTTAACATGGAGGCAAAAAACCATGCTAATGAAGCTATTAAACGTTGCCTCTATGCAAATGGGCTTCCTTTCAACTTGGTGAGATCACCATATTAGAAGGAAATGGTGGAAGCAATCAAAGAATCATCTGCTGACTACACAAGCCCGGGGTATGAAACGGTGGTTACGATTCAATTGAAACAAGAGAAGACACATATAGAGAAAGACCTTCAACCAATCAAAGAATCTTGGAAAACTTCGGGTCTAACTATTGTATCAGATGGTTGGAAGGATACAAGAAACCGGCCACTGATTAATGTGATTGCAGTTTCCCCCAAAGTGGCAATGTTTTTTAAAGTTGTTGATTGTGAGGAGCAAGTGAAGGATTCTAAATTCATTTCTAGAATTCTCATCGAGGCCATCAAGATGGTGTGTAGTGAGAATGTGGTACAAGTGGTCACAGACAATGCCAAAAATTGCAGGGGTGCGAGTGCTTTAGTTGAGAGTCGGTATGAGCATTTTTTTGGACCCCATGCACTATTCACTCCCTTAATTTCATCATGCAGAGGATTGGCACTCAAATAGATTGGATGAAGAAAATATACCAAGAGGGGGTGGAGATACAAATGTTTGTGACAAACCACCACATGTCACAATCCATTTTTAGAACATACTCCAAATTGGAATTGCTGAAGATGAATTGATATTTTAAAATTACTAAGTTTCATGGATTTGTAATTTAGTTAAAAATTAATATTTATAATTTTATTGTCAATTGACATATTGTTAACTCACTTAGGTTGTTAACACTCATTTTGCATCTCATACAATTGTTATGAGACGACTCCTCAAGGTAAAAGATGCATTGGGCCAAATGGTCATTGGTAATCAATGGGGCATATGGAAGGCCTCAAATTTAGAAAGAACACAAAGGATGAGGGATTTGATCTTGAATGAGAGTTGGTGGGCTCGTGTGGCATATGTATTGGATATCACCGAGCTCATCATGACTATGCTCTGATTTGCTGATACAAATACACCTTGTTTGGGGAACGTGTATGATGGCATGGACACCATGGTTGAGAAGGTAAAACTTTCTATACAAGCACATGAGAGTGACCCCACACAAAGCAAAGCCTTATGCAAACAAGTGCAAGCAATTATCCACGATCAGTGGAATAAGATGACTACCCCATTGCACCTCCTTGCATATGCCTTATGTCCTAGGTACTATAGTGAGGAGGTAGTTGGTATGTCAGGTAGAGTTGCACAACTTGCGGATGAGGAGGTTGTTAAGGGGTGCCACAAAGCTCTTACAAGACTCTTCCCACTAATGCATGAAAAAGTGAGAGAAGAATTTGGGCTGTTTGCTCCGAGGTTAAAGCATTCTCCATTTGCACTAAAGCACCAAAATAGAATGGGAGCTATCACATGGTGGAACATGTATGGTCAACCTTTCAAGCATCTTCAACCTCTTGCAATCAAGATCCTATCACAGGTAATTTTTTTGTCTTGTTTTGTTTTAAACTTTTATGTTTATACTTGCATTCTAGAATTTAGTGTTTCACACATTCTTTAAAATTTATTTGCTTTTCATTTGTTTGTTTTGTGACAACTATCTAGGTTGCTAGTTCTCCTATTGCTAAAAGGAATTGGAGTACATGCTCCTTTATCCATTCAACGAAATGCAACTGGTTGGGCTCCAAGAATGCCAAGGACTTGGTCTTTGTCCACACCAACTTGTGTCTTTATCACATAAGAATGATCGTTACAAGGAAGGGGCAACAAAGCTTTGGGATGCAGCCCCTAAGTGTGCCAATTTGGATGCAACACTTCATGATCTTATTACAATCAGAGATGGTGATGATGATAGTGAGGCACGCGATGCATCTAGCATAAGTCGGGAACCATGTTTGGTTCAAATGATCTTTCAGCAGTTAGAGATGATGATGAGAATGTGGATTTTCTTGTGAATCCCTATTATTCAAACTCTGATGCAAGTTGATTGTGTGCCAATTTGGATGCAACACTTCATGATCTTATTACAATCAAAGATGGTGATGATGATAATGAGGCACGCGATGCATCTAGCATAAGTCGGGAACCATGTTTGGTTCAAATGATCTTTCAGCAGTTAGAGATGATGATGAGAATGTGGATTTTCTTGCGAATCCCTATTATTCAAACTCTGATGCAAGTTGATTGAATCTTCAATCGCTAAGTAAGTTTTTATTTTGTTGGAATCTTGAACATGACCTATTTGAACGTATTGTCTAAGACTAAACTCTAATGTTGGACAAGCACATATTGATATATCATATGAATTTTGAAACATCTTGAATTTTGACAAAAGGGTTAAGTATCATAGTCATACAATCAAATGATTTGTTTTTGTATATTTCTTGCATTTATTTGCATATTTTATATATATAATTTTATTTTTTAAATATATATATATATATATATATATTTCCTCCTACATCCGCATCCAAAAAAACAAAAAAACCCCACATCCCTTATCCACTTTCAAAATCCACATCTGAATTGATAACTTAGATAATAAACAATTGATTCATTATGTCATTGCATCATCTAACTATTGGTCATTGCATTCAAAGGAAGGCATTAAATGGTCAGGCTGTTGTAGGGAAACAGTGCTCCGTCAGTAGGATTTATCTTCAGCTAAGCAATACGGGAGCTCGGGATAGGTCATTGGTAGGAAGGAGACAAGTGAATCAGGAAAAACGTGAATTGGGTTGCACAGAGCATACTCTCAGTTAGTTTCAATTGAAGTTTGCATTCAAACATATTGAAAAAACCTCTACAAGACCAGGGTTGACCAATTGTAGTCTCTCCTTCACCACTTATTGATGCCCATGAAGGTCCTTTGGAACAATATCAAGCACAAAAGAGCGCAAGGCTTTTAGTGCAGAGGCTAATTTTGGTAAAATTTTGGATTTCAATTGGTTTCCGTGAGCCCAGTCATTACAAGTATACAAGACAATAGAAGAACAACTTGTTTGATAATGAAAGGGACCATTCTCTTGCCAAGAAGTCAGAATTTTTCTTTGCTATTGAAGTAATGTTTTATGGTAGCCACCGCTGAAGTTTGTGTTCGATTGTCACAACATAGAAAACGTTAGCTGTGTGTGAACTTCTCACACAAATCTTCCACTTCAGCAAAAGTTTATTAGTGAAGTGGACTTAGTTGGGACGAGGAGTATTCTCTCATATCATTAAAGTCAATCATAGAGCAGAGGGGTATATTCATCATTAACATGTCAAGCTTGTATACAAGTTTCAGTGTCACATCATTAACAGTTTGAATTCGGTGATTTACTTGAAGGAGACTTAGAGTCCTATGCTGTTAGAGAAGATACGACTAGAGAGATGTTGTTGCACCAAGACTTTTCTGCTTACTTGCTACCATATGTCAGTCAAATTTATTTTCCAGCAATTGCAATTTACTGAGAATGTTTATGGATATTGAATTCTTGATTAATGATCACACTTATTAGTGCTCACTGTTGTACTTTAATGATGAGAATTGATCATGGTTGAGAATTGATGACAGTTATAATTTGATCTTAGGAGATGGATTCTAGTAATTTCTTTACTCATGACAACGACGTACTCGGGGGTATTTCAGACTGATGATGAAATGTATGGCCTCTCTACACCTTTGGTATTGATTTTAGCTATTGAGCAATTTGACTCCTTTCATCAGTATTTCTGGATGGACAGTTATGATGGAGATTAGAATGCATTTCCATGGGAGATCACTCATAGATGGAGAGTTAACCAGTATTAATAGTTCCTCGAGACATTTATATCTTCTCATAATGGATGGCCGCGATAGTATAATAGTGTGGGATCCTGGTATTGTGGTTGATGCTTTACTTCAGCAGCGTATTGATGAGTGACTTCACTATTTGGACCCATTACTTATCAAAGTAGCACATCGGGATGTTGGAGATTTTTTCTGAGGCTAGTTTGATATCCGGTACTTGGTAGGATGAGTGCCTTACCTCTTGAGGATTATGACGAGTTGCTATGAATTCTTGGGCTTGGAGCAGTTTTAATCAGAGTAGCGCAGCAGATGGGCATAGCAATAATTTTCAGATTGGGCTACAGGGCTATTTGCAAATTTATATGGGATCTTGGCACCCATTGCTTGAGGACAAGCAATCTCAAGGAGGGAGGACTTTAATGTCCCATTTTTGAGACAATGGGAATTCTGAAGTTAAACTCATAAAATATTAAATTTGACTTGTCAGAGTTTAAAGCAAATTAATAAATGGGTCAAATTGATATTTATATATGGGTTAAAGTTAACAAGAAGGAAAAGACGAGGGGACGGGAGAAGGAACTGAAGGGTCGCCGTTTGAGAATAAAATAAGGATGAGTAGTTCATTTTCGGCATACTTGGTTTATGATTCAAATTTCAGTTTCTCTCTTGAAGACTCATTTGGAAAACTTCAGCTTTCATCCAGCCCGAGGACAGAAACCATCACACTGAATCCCATTGTCCATTGAAACCTCACACCAGGTGTCTCATATGTGCTTACATGTTCTTTCCTATAATTCCAATTTGATTGTATTTTTGTATTTAAGATTGGACTTGATATTTAGTAATTGTATTGCTAACGTATAATGCAATAACATATTCTGACACATTTTATGATAATCTACTTGTTTATATTGTTGGTTTACATTGCATCATTCATCTGTTTATGTTCTGAAAATTATTTTGAGGTAAATTTTGGGAAAATATCCTACTGAGATATTACAGGTGTTTTAGTGTCTTTCGGCTTCCCTACTATAAGATCCAAGAGAGTTTACTATTTGTACAATTAACTCCAGACATTAGTTATCCAACTTTTGTTATTCTGATCATGATCAAATACCCCTTTTTTCTTTTAGGAGGTCACCACTCTGAAACAAGTAGTTTATAGAGTATGTCTGGCATTTGGTCTCCAATTCCAACATTTCTTGGCTCCTTGTTTCTTCAAAAGCTTTTCTCTTTATAGGGCACTATTCATATGACTATCCATATTTGCATCGAGATTGTATGTGGTCTGAGGTTAAATTCCTCTCATTATGTTTGCAATGTTTTAAGTGTTCAGTTAATTTTTTGTCTGCTTGTCTCCTTACTCATTAGTACTTTACTACCATAACTCGTATCTTCAAGCATCCTTATCCATATGGATATTAAAATACTTTCATGGATGTTCTATAATTTGTTTCTTTCTATGTCAGGCGTGTGGCACCTTGAATTAATCAATAAAGTAACAATGAATGTTTGCACTTGGAAGAAAACAATAAACACATCCAATAACAAAGTTTAACTGAGCATGCCTAGTGCAAATGAATCTTAAACTTCACTTACCACTTGGGCACATGCATTTAAATGCAAAGAGTAAAAGGATGACTTCAACTGAAAAGGATCCTCGATCAACAAAATCACCATTGAAAAGATACGGATTTTCCTCAGAAGGCAGTCCATTCAGCTCAAAGATGTTAAGAAGGTCATAATACTGCACCATTAAACAAATAAATAGTTTAGTAATAGTGTTCCCTGAAGGGAGAAACAAACATATTACTTCATACTACAGTGCATGTCTAAAACTGCAGCAGCAATAACTTCAAATCCGAGCATTTTACATGAATGGTTGTATTCCTATTAACACCATTAATAAGATTGGATCACATATTCCTGTCTACATATGTTACAACCTCAAACTCAAAACTGTAATGGCATACTCCACAATGCATAAACTCAATCTCAATCATATGGTAAAACAGAACAAAGATTCAAAGAATGATAACATAAAAAGAATACAGAATATTTATAAGCATACAGAAGTATGCAAAATAGAATACAGAATATTTATAAGCAAACAACCATGGATGATATATACGATTAATAATAATATATTCTCTCTTTTCACTTATAATATGAGTGATAAACACCACAGACTAAATAAGGTAGGGCTATAAGCAACAGCGATTGGATTAGGTTCTAAAAATTTAAAAATGACAAATCAAATTGATGACGTCAAAAAATCAAACCTTCCATTCCTATTAAGTTAAAAAGAAAAAATGTGGAACAATGAAAAATTTGTAAGAAAAAGTTGAACTGTTGAATTAATAAAATGACTCTGTTCGTCCAACTTTATGTCAAAACAATTTCTCCAACATTAGACGCTTTAGAAAACAAATGAACATCGCTAACAAAAGGCCTACGAAATTCTTTTTGACATCATCCAAATTAGTCTTGGTAGTAACTTAGTCTTGGTAGTAACTTAGTCAAACATAGTATACCAATCCCATGCATGTCATCTAAGAGTGGTAACAAATAGATTGATGTCCCTATTTTTTGTCCTCTAGGAAACATCCCAGAAATACATTCCCTGCTGTCCCCGTCCTTGAAATGCCATCAAACATAGACTTTTTAGTGTTCTTTCAATTTTTAGAATTTGTCTGAGGCATTGGAATAGGAGTATCAAATTTTTCATAGATTACTATTCAAATAAAAAAGATCTTAATGTCAAATATTTCAAAGAATTCGTGATTCTTTTGATCAAATTTTGGAATTCATAAAGTGAAAACCGATGTTAAATTTTTCCACAAAGTTGGAAATTATGAATTTGTAGATGCAAGTTCGCAGTGCTAGGTATAAGTTACTAAATTTTGTTATTTTAGGGTTTTTTACCTGCAGTTTTTGGAGTATTAAATTTAATCATTTTAAATGTTTTACTCGCATAACGAATCGATTATTACATAGCTAGTTTAAGTTTTATGTCCATTTTTGTTTCTGAGGATTTAGAAATGTTGGTTGGGCTTTTCAAAGGTTGTTTCTATGATTTAGATTTATTTATTAATGTTTGTTTGCACAAGGGCAGATACTAAGCATCATCCACTCATAAATATCATGGTGAAATGAATTGAGGAAGTTACTTCCTTAGGGTTCTTGATTATTTTAAAAACTGCAAGTATCAAGAGTTTTAGTTTCACTTCCTTAAAGCTGCTATTGAAAAGGTTGACTGGAATGTAGCACAAATCATGACAAAAGTGGCCTAGGTGTGTAAGGGGATAGCAAAGTTGGTTGAAGAATCCTACTAAATATATAGTGGACTCTTTGTTGTGCGCATTTCCTGAAAAATGCACTCAAAGACATGAGGAATGTATAGAGTGAATTTAACCTGTGGTGATTTATGCACAAGGTGTAGCTATTTATTTACAATCACCACACATCACACGTATTAATTTATACCTTCTCCAAGAAGAAATTTCTCAAATATGTTGAGACTAGATATGACTCGTACTTTGTTCTCTTGATGAAAATAATAGGGTTGCAAAGAGAAGGGCAACTAATGCCAAGAGTCGGATTAGTGGGTTGATTAGGGGGCAAAAGTGAAGGAAGTAATGAAGAGTAACAGATTTTGGGTTAATTGCAAATACATCATCTCCATCATATCTTAAGCATTCAAAGTGACCAAATAAGGAAACTCTAATTTTCCAAACCTTAGGGAGGTGTATAAGAAAACTGACAATATAATTGGCTAAACGACAACTGTTATACAAGCGAAAGGCCCACATTGCAATTTTGTCATGAATATAGTCAACCTATCATTCAAAAGAGGTTGGAGAAGCTCAACATTTCCTTGCACATAGCTGCCTAAGTAAAGGCATACCAAATTTGTACCTATGACAAGTTTTGAGATGAACAAAGGCTTTATTAAGGACATTCAAAAGATGTATATTGCAAAGGATGCCAGCACTATAGCACAAGAGGACCCAACACTATGTTAGACTATGTGGGCCTCATTCTTTAATAACCACACTAACCATTTATAAGCAAAATAGAATACAGAATATTTATTATCAAACAACCATGGATGATATATATGATTAATAATAATAGATTCTCTCTTATCACTTATAATATGAGTGATAAACCCCACAGGCAGAAAAAAGGTGGGGCTATAAGCAACAAAGATTGGACTAAGTTCTAAAAATTTAAAAATGAAAAATCTAATTGAAAATGACAAAAAAATCAAAACTTCCATTCTTATGAAGTTAAAAAGGAAAAATGTGGAACAATGAAAAAATTTGTAAGAAGAAAAAAGTTGAACTGTTGAATTAATAAAAAGACTCTGTTCGTCCAACTTTATGTCAAAACAATTTCTCCAACATTAGATGCTTTAGAAAACACGAATATTGCTATTAAAAGGCCTAAGAAATTCTTTTTGACATCATCCAAATTTATCTTGGTAGTAACTTAGTCAAACGTGGTAATACCAATCCTATGCATATCATCTAAGAGTGGTAACAAATAGATTGATGTCCCTATTTTGTGTCCTCCAAGAAACATCCCAGAAATGTGTACCCTGCTGTCCCCACCCTTGAAATGCCATCAAACATAGACTTTTTAGTGTTGTTTCAATTTTTAGAATTTGTTGAAGCATTGGAATAGGAATATCAAATTTTTCATAGATTACTATTCAAATAAACAAGATCTTAATGTCAAATATTTCAAAGTATTCGTGATTATTTTGATCACATTTTGGAATTCATAAAGTGAAAACTGAAGTTAGTTTTTTTCCCAAGTTTGGAAATTTATAATTTGTAGATGCAAGTTCTCAGCGGTAGGTATAATAAGTTCCTAAATTTTGTTATTTTAGGGTTTCTTACCTGCAGTTTTTAGAGTATAAAATTTAATCCATTTAAATGTTTTGCTCGCATAACAAATTGATTATTAAATAGCTATTTTTAAGTTTTATGTCTACCATTTATTACAAGGTAATTGGTAAATACTCGCTTATTAATAACAGAGACCGAAAGGTCAATTTATACAAAAGGAAGAGACAATGTTTCCTTAGGAAACGATCGTAAAGAATAGAAACATTCTATTCCAGAGAAAGCAAAAAACGAAAGCAAACTAAAGCTAAAGATATTTACAAGATAACCATTAACTAATAATAGACGTCTTATCTATTATTGCAATACCCTCCCTTAATGGTTAATCTATCTAACACACCAAGCTGTCCTCTGAATTTAACAAACTTATCAGGACCAAGAGGCTTGGTGAGAATGTCTGCGGTCTGATCTGAGGTAGGAACATACTGCAGATCTATAGTCCCGTCTTCAACCAGCTGTCGTATGTAATGACAATGAACATCCACATGCTTGGTTCGTTCATGGAAGACTGGATTCCGTGCTAACTTGATAACGCCTTCGTTATCAACAAACAGAGTAGTCGGTCCTGCTGGTGACATCTGCATATCCCCAAGCATCTGACGAAGCCAGACAGCTTCACATCCTGCCTTAACAGTCCCTCTATATTCAGCATCTGTAGAAGAGAGAGAAACTGCCTGCTGCTTCTTGCTGGTCCATGTGACTGCATCGGATCCCAAACTGAACACATATCCAGATGTTGACTTTTTATCATCAACAGAGCCTGCCCAATCTGAATCTGTGAACCCACTGAGTTTAGGTTTAGAACTCCGAGAATACAGAAGTCCATAATCAGAAGTGCCCTTCACATAACGAAGCACACGCTTTGCTGCCATTCAATGATCAGCCTTAGGAGCTGTCATAAAGCGTGAAATATAGCTAACAGCGAAGCTGATATCAGACCTAGTAGCAGATAGGTAGATGAGGCTGCCTACTAGTTGCCTATATGTAGTATCATCAACAGAAGGAGAATCAGACTTGGCTGATAACTTGAGACCTTTCTCCATAGGTGTAGATGCAGGTTTGCAATCCTGCATTCGGAATTTGTCTAACAAGGCTCTGGCAAATATTTGGACTGAGAGATGAATATACCAGAAGACTGTTGCCAAACTTCAACACCTAAGCAATAATGCATGAGCCCAAGGTCAGTCATATCAAAAGACTGGCATAAGTGTTGTTTGATTCCCTGATTCAAAGATGTCGAACTGCCAGTGATGATCAGATCATCCACATAGATAACCAGAAGGATGATGTCACTGTCAGTAGTCTTGATGTACAGATTTGAGTCTGAAGAACTCCTCTTGAAGCCTTGATCACTGAGGTACGTATCAATCTTGATGTACCATGCCCGAGGGACCTGCTTCAAACCATAGAGAGCTTTTACCAATCTGAGAACCTGATGGTCTTTACCAGCAACCTTGAAACCAGGAGGCTGCGTCATGTAGACCTCTTCATGGAGATCACCATTCAGGAAAGCACTCTTTACGTCCATCTGATGGACCTTCCAGCCAAACTGTGCTGCCATGGCTAAGAATAATCTGATGGTGCTCATCTTTGCAGTAGGAGCAAAGGTCTCATAATCAATGCCCTGACGCTGAGAAAAGCCCTTTGCCACTAAACGAGCTTTGTACTTATCCAAAGTACCATCTGATTTGTATTTGATTTTGTAGACCCATTTGCAGCTAATGGGTTTCTTCCCTGGGGGAAGATCAGAAAGGACCCAAGTGTTGTTCTTCAGCAGGCTCTGGTGTTCAGATTGCATGGCCTGTTCCCACTCTGGAATTCCTTTAGCCTCGGAATATGTTTGAGGTTCAAACACACTCTGAATGTTGGCCATAAGAGCAAAGTTAACAGAATCTATAGTTTTTTGCTCTTTTTTCGAGTAGTTCTCCCATCAATGAGCTCATCATCATGAAGATCAGCAAGTGTCTTAGCCCACCACTTAGGCCGGAGAGGAGAATGACCAACAGTAGTACTAGGAGATGCTTGATCAGCAGGATCCTGATCAGAAGAATCTGGATCAAACTCAGGTGAAGCATCTTCAAAACGAGGTGATCCTGCAGGAGAAGCCGGAGGTGGTTGTACAGGTATCACTGGCAGGACTGGAGCTGTAGGAGCTACTGGAGCCCTCCCATCAGGTGGACCTAATGGAAGCCGAACTCCCAAATCATGAACCTGCATAGGCTGGACTGCTGGATCAGGAACAGGAGAAACAGGCATGAATGGTCCTCGCTGCTCATCAAAGACTACATCGCGGCTGTATATGAGACGAGATGTCTCAACATCAATAAGGCGGTAGGCTTTGTGAAGACTGCTATATCCAGCAAGCATCAGTTTCTAACTCTTGGCATCCAACTTGGTGCGTGAAGCATCAGGGATCCAAACAAAAGCAAGAGAGCCAAAAACCTTCAGGTGACTGATTCTGGGCTTGCGACCTGACCAGGCCTCTTCCGGAGTTTTACCTTTGACCGCCACTGTGGGTGACCGGTTCAACAGATAAACTGCAATGTTAACTGCTTCTGCCCAAAAACACTTCGGAACATGTCTGTGTTCGAGCATGGAACGAGCCATCTCGGTGATTGTTCTGTTCCGACGTTCAACTACACTGTTCTGTTGTGGCGTGTGGGGTCTGGTGAACTGGCGTTGGATGACATGTGTATCCAAGAAGCTGGAGAAAACATTAGAACAAAATTCCCCCCCATTGTCTGATCTAAGAGTAATAATAGATTTCCCAGACTCTTTTTCAACTAAGGGTTTAAACTTCTGAAATACAATAAATGCATCGGATTTCTTTTTAAGGAAATACACCCACATTTTTCTACTGAAATCATCTACAAACAACAGAAAATACCTGTACCCAAGAACAGAAGGAGTGGCCATAGGGCCGCAGATATCAGCATGAACAAGCTGAAGTACTTGAGAAGCTCGCCAAGAATCGCCACTGGGGAAAGGTGTGCAATGTTGCTTCCCAGCCTGACATGCGTCACAAACTCCAAGGTGTTGGGTTTGAATCTCTGGCAAACCAAGAACAAGCTCATCTCGAGCAAGTTGTGAGAGATAATGCACATTTAAGTGCCCATATCGCTGATGCCAAAGTGAGCTGATGGAAGATCGCCGAGCAGCCATAGCTAAGTCCTGAGAATCACCAGAATCAGTAAGTCTGAAAAGACCATGATCCTCAAGACCAACTGCAATAGTAGACTTAGTCGCCCGATCAGTGATGGTGCACTGATGTGAACTGAAGGTGACTGCCAAGTGTGGAGAATGTCGCAGCAACTGACTGACCGAGAGTAGATTTAGTTCCATCCGTGGAACGTAGTACACATCAAGGAATATGAGCTTCCTCCCAACAGACTGAATTTGAATGTTGCCTTTACCAACAACCGTGTACTCTTCTCCACCACCAAAGATAACAGAATCTGAATAAGGCTGGTAGTCAGTAAACCAGTCTCTGCGGTGAGTGAAATGTCGAGAGGCACCTGAATCAATGTACCAGGCAGATGACTGTACATGATTTGCGGGTCTTTTAGCCATGAAGGCGTACAAGGCAGATTCCACCTGCTCAGTGTGCTTTGCACTGTTCGCTTTGGGTTGCGAACCTGATTGCTTAGACTGGGCAGCTAAGCATTTCCGACATGCAACCTTCATGTGACCATACTTGTGGCAATAGTTGCATTGAATGTTCTTCTTTTTGGTACCATTGGATGCTGGAGCAGAAGACTTCTGCTGAGATGGTTGCTGAAACTTGCCCTTATCCTTCTGAAAGGATTTCGCAGCAAAGGCTTGCTCAGTGAAGGTGGAACTGGAGCTGCTACCGAACTGTTGTTTCCACCGATCTTGTTGAAGTAGCAGGGTGCAGAGATCAGTGAACTTTAGATCAACACCAGTAGATGTGATGTTGAGAGTCTCGATAAAATGCTCATAGGAATTTGGTAAACTCCGAAGAGTGATTACCACAATATCCTCTTCCTCCATCTTGCGACCGATGGCAAGTAACTGATCACGGATTTCCTGAATCCGATTCAGGTGTACCTGGAGCGAGGTGCGCTCATCCATGACAATAGAAAACAGAGTGTTTTTCAGAAAGAAGACTCTGCTCTTGTCGGAAGTCTCATGAAGACCTTTTAGATGTGTCCAGATTTCGGCCGCTGTCTTGCCGGATGGAATCTGAGAAAGTTGGTCATCAGCTACAGAGAGTTTGAGAAGCATTACTGCCTCTCGATTGTTCAGATCCCATGTATCTTGATTAGGACCCGGAGAAGTCGGACGCTGCTTAACACCCAGAACAAGTTGATCGGTGTTTCGATATTCGAAGATTGCGATGATGCGCTGCTTCCAAGTTCCATAATTGCGACCATTGAATTTGGAATTATGCTCGAGCAGAATATTTGTCAGAGATGCCATGGCACGTTTTTCAATGAAAAACTGTGAAAATCTGTGAAGGCACGTTCTTCGAGGCAAAAATACGAAAGACCCAGAAGAATCAGAGAATGACCCAAAAGAGAGCTCGAAAAACCCAAAAGGAATCTGCTGTCGTTTTCTGAATCCGCTGGCTCGAAAATCGAGGCACTCGGAAAAAACGAACGACAACCCAGTTGAGCTCTCGAAAAACCCACCAAGAATCTGCAAACAAAAAAAAAATTTGACCCCAAAAAATTAGGGTTTCGAAAAAAAACGGCCCTAGCTGAAAAAAGCTTGAAAAAACTTCAGATTTCTTGATGAAAAATGGTCGAATCTGCTTCCCAGAGCACGATGATAGACTGAGACGGCTAAGAGCATGAAGATTTGATACAGAAACAAGCAGATTTTCACCCCAAAAACGCGAGTCTTCAAAAAATGGCCACGATTTCCACGCGATTTGCAGACCCGTAATTCGAGAATTTCTCCAAGCAGAAAAACCCTAGGTGGGTTTTGGAGAAATTAGCTGAAATAATTTTGGAAAAATTTAAACAAATAATTTCAAGAAGAAATTATAAATTTTTCCGAAAAAATTTAAGTATTTAGCTCTGATACCATATTACAAGGTAATTGGTAAATACTCGCTTATTAATAACAAAGACCGAAAGGTCAATTTATACAAAAAGAAGAGACAATGTTTCCTTAGGAAACGATCGTAAAGAATAGAAACATTCTATTCCAGAGAAAGCAAAAAACGAAAGCAAACTAAAGCTAAAGATATTTACAAGATAACCATTAACTAATAATAGACGTCTTATCTATTATTGTAATACCATTTCTATTTTTCAGGATTAAGAAATGTTGGTTGGGCTTTTTAAAGGTTGTTTCTATGGTTTAAATTTATTTGTAAATGTTGGTTTGCACAAGGACAGACATTGAGCATCATCCACTAATAAAAATCATGGTGAAATGAATTGAAAGTAGTTACTTCCATAGGGTTCTTGATTATTTTAAAAACTGCAAGGATGAAGAGTTCTAGTTTTGTTTCCTCAAAGCTGCTATTGAAAACATTGGCTCAAAGAATGTAGTGCAAGTCATGACAAAAGTGGCCTAGGTGTGTAAGGCAATAGCAAAGTTGGTTGAAGAATCCTACAAATTTATATAGTGGACTCTTTGTTGTGTGCATTTCCTGAAAAATGCACTGAAAAACATGAGGAACATATAGAGTGAATTTAACCTGTGGTGATTTATGCGCAGGGTGTAGCTATTTATCTACAATCACCACACATCACATGCACTACTTTATACCTTCTCCAAGAAGAAATTTCTCAAATATGTTGAGAATAGATATGACTTGTACTTTATTCCCTAAATGAAAATAATTGGGTTGCAAGGGGAAATGCAACTAATGGCAAGAGTAGGATTAGTAGCTTGATTAGAAGACAAAATTGAAGGAAGTGATGAAGAGTAACAAATCTTGGGTTAATTGCAAATACATCTCCATCATACCTTAAGCATTCAAAGTGACCAAATAGGGAAACCCTAATTTTCCTAACCTTAGGGAGGTGTATGAGCAAACTAACAATATACTTGGTTAAATGACAATTGTTATACAAGCAAAAGACCCACACTGCAATTTTATAATGAATATAGTCAACCTATCATTTGAAACAGGTAGGAGAAGCTCAACATTTCCTTGCACATAGCTGCTTAAGTAAAGCCATACCAAAGTTGTCCTTATGACAAATTTTGAGATGAACAGAGGCTTTATTAAGGAAATTCAAAAGATGTATATTGCTAAGGATGCCACCACTACAGCACAAGAGGACCCAACATTATGGTAGCCTATGTGGGCCTCATTCCTTGATAACCATGCTAACCATTTGTCTTTTCTCTAAATTTTCTAATTTTTCTCTTGCTAAGAGGAACAAGTTTGTATACAACTCCATCCACTCTTAACCAGAAGAACAAGCTTACCTCTACAAGGCTACAAAAGCTTGTTGTTGTACATAGTGTGTTGCATTTGATGGATCACAACACATTTATGTACATGGAAAACATAGTAACGTGATGAAATGCAATGCCAAGAAGCGAACACAAAATGACAAGGATTAGCCACAAGCATGGTTGGTGCATGTTTGGTGGAACATGAGAAAGATAAATTTAGTAGTTCCAACAATGAGGAGTTTGATACAACATTGGGAAAGGGTTATTAGAATCTTGAACCTCCTAAGGCATTGGCAAATAGTATTGAAAATCTGAACATAATACTATTGTAATGTTTAGAGGACCCAATGCTATGGTATGCTATGTGGGCCTCATTCTTTGATAGCCACACAACCATTTGTCTTTTCCACAAATTTCTATTTTTTCTCTTGCTAAGAGGAACAGGTCTACATACAACTTCATCCACTCTATCAAGAAAAACAAGCTTACCTCTACGAAACTACGAAAGCTTGTTGTACATAGTGTGTTACATTTGATGGATGACAACACATTTATGCACATGGAGAATACATTGACATGATTGGGTGCAAAGCCAAAAAGCCAAAACAAATCACCAAGATTAGCCACAAACATGGTTCGTGCACATTTGGGGGAGCTTGAGCAAGATGGATCTATAGTTCCAACAATGAGGAGTTTGATACAACACTAGGAAAGGATTATTAAAATCTTTAACCTCTGAAGGCATTGACAAATAGTATTGAAATTTTAAACATTATAATATAGTAATATTTTAAAAAATCATGCATTGTCTTTAAGGATTTATAGCTTCATTTCCTATATCCTATACAATTTTATACCTAATTTTTCAAGTACAAAATTATATTCACATCATACTCCCCCCATCATCCCAATATCTTCCCCCGCTCTGATCCTAAAACTGGGTGGGATAATGAATTTATTTTATATACTTCCCTCGAAACAATGAAAAAGACTCTTGTAATGTTCTACAACTAAACATTCGACAAACACAGCAAATAATATCTATTGGCTATTTATATGACCTTCAACCATAGAAATCCACAAACTACCAAATCGAACTTCAGAGGTAGCACATCTAAAGGTCCCAACCATAGAAACAAAATGGTAGTTATTATTACTTGTGTGTTATGACCATTGGCTAAGCACTTATAATCAATGTAACACAAGGACTCACACTCCCCTCCCAAAACACGAAGTACCCAACCCCAAGACATCCCCGCATCGGGTGCTTGAGTACCCAAGTACCCCCACCTCTATCATTTCATGGCCATGCTACCACTGGGATGGATACTTGAATTTCTATTTAAGTTTTGATTTTTTAATGTTACTATCAGGTATGTAATATCTTACTAGGTTAAATGTTCAATAGTTCTAGTTCATCTTGTAATATTTTAATTTGCTAAGTTCTACTGAAACATCATTTCATAACTAGCATTTCAAGTTCTATGTGTATACTATACAACACCCCTCCCTACCCCATCCTCCGCTTGTTGTCGTCCCCCTGTCATCTCGAAAATGAGGTCCATTTTCTCTGCATCCCAAAAACTCACCATGTCGTCCTAATGTACCCCAGTACTGGTGTAACAATGCTTGTAATATCACACATGGTAGCATATCTTCCCATCTCATTTGAAGCACAGTGAGTTCTTTAGCCTCAAACATTGAGTTAATTAAATGCATGAATATCTCTATATAGATCTATTTGTAAAATAGTCTATAAATGAATTAAATCAGCTATTTAGTAGTCTTCTAGAGAACTGTCATCTAGATCCTCACGGAAACAATACTAAATACAGGCATCATTGCGATGAGAGCATAAGTGATAGAGGGGCAAACACATGTGTTGTCTCTGTAACAACACTTGTTGCTATTACTATTCAGCCAGGTCATGATTTTCAGAATTCTTAGAATATACTTTTGTTTCGTATATGTTGATCTTTTTGAATCCAGTACTGTTTTGGTTGCTCATGTAAAAAACAAAATATGAAGTCCCCAAATGGTAAGTCCCCAAAAGGCACCTCCCTCCATTTTTGTATCTTAATGAGGGTTGGTCTTTGGGCTTACTGGAAGTTCTCAGTGATGTTGTTTATACTTTTTCAATATAAAAAATTAAATCAGCTATTAACATCATCTTCTTCTTCAATGCGACGACATATATCAATAGCAATACCTAACTTTTCTATAGAATCATGCATTACTTACTCATGAACTACAAGTCGCATGTACCCTAAAATACACCATGTTCTATAAATTTAATACCTAGAATGCAAATGCACAAGTTAGCATTCTTTACTGCAAGGAGGATCATGATCCCATTTGGCTTAAAGAAGAGAAAAATTGGCAGCAATTACGATCTCCAAAAGAAAAAGGTAGCAACCTTCTTTTTTGAGGGGGGCTATTGCTCTCTTCAAATGACACCTTGACTTGATTATTTGCAATGGTCTAGATGGATGAGAGAAGCCTAGAAAAAATGCAATGCAATGGGGTAAGCATTGTTTATCATGCAATTTGCTCGTAAAGCTTAAGTGAAAGGAAAGAAGAAGAAATGATTGGTGATTGTATTTAGGATTTACAATCAAAGCATATCCCAATTTACATAAAGTTTCCTTGGAAAGATGAAAGGCAGCGTAATCAGATAGTATTTCATGGAGAGTCAAAATTCTTGTTACTCTATTCAAGAACCAAGTCTCATCAACTCAAATGTAAAACAAGGTAGTAGAAAAGACATAAAACAGCATGGGAATAAATAGTATTAGTTTTAACCTACTAGGGCAATGAAATCACCAAAACACTAAATATGATGCCTTTAAGGGCATTTGAGACAAGCATGCCAATATAAATAAAGTCCTTTCTTTCTTCACACAATTTATTCAATGGGGAGACCATTGAGAAGATAGGAATGTTCATCATCTCCTTGAATAGGATGTCCCATAGTTATTACATCCTCAAATTTTGACCTATTTGTTGAGATGATTAGTTAAAAACTATTGTTTTTCCTTGTTCATGTGAAAAAGGTAATTATATTTAACCATTGTTTCATATGAATTTGGTTGTTGTCAATTATTATGTATAATTACTTATTGATGATGGTAGTTAGTCGTTACTTGTCATATGTTGATGATGGTAGTTAGCAATTGCTTGTTTACTGAATGATGGTAGTTAACTATTTTCTTTACAACTATTTGTGTTATATGTTGGTATATTTATCATGGAAAACTTGTTATTATTGTGGAAAATGTTGCACAGGTGATTGTAGGAGCAGATGAAGGGGAGAAAGCATTGCTTAACGGGATCTATGGAATGGAGCACTACTTTAGTCCATTTCTCCGATCGACAGGCATGACCTCTAACTACCTTGGCAAGGACCTAGCGATTGCATAACAGGGTACATACATTGGACACACATGAGCTACTTGGATAACATATAAAACATTTAAATATTTAAACATAATCAAAATCCGTACCTTATATGATTTATGTTGACATCCTCATCATTTCATTATATATACAAATGCACATATATGCATGATGCCACCATGGTATTAAATTATCCAAGCTTGTCTCTATTAACATACGTATACATATATATAAGCATATACATCGGGAGGATATGAAGATAAAATAAATTCTCTGAATTATGCACATATATAGATATGTGTATCCTAATAAGTATGACCTTGGACATGATAATAGTATGATGACATCATTAGAAAATTTTATATATATATATATATATATATATATATATATATATATATATATATATATATATTTATTCTTCTTTTAATAAGGAGTCCTTCAAATTCTATTTTTTAATTAGGGACGATGAGTACACTTGGTGATATTTCTTTCATTTGGAATTGGTGAACCAAGAAGCCAATAATCTTGTTTATAACTGCAATCTTGAGCCGTGGCTTCAGTTCAAGCTTTCTCTCTTGCCTATACATATATTTTCGACTGCATTCCTTTCAACTTAACATCGATACTGCACTCTTTCTCTCATTCTCTTTTCATGTTCTTACTTCTTCCATTCAGCACCCGATATTGAATGTGACACTGAGCTTATTGTTCTTTTTTTTTGACAATGAACTCTAAAACAGGCATCCGCCTTGGCTATCCAAATCATTGAGAGCCGGCCAGTTGAGACTACCTAAATTCATTCTATCATTGATCAGGTTATGTGGATACTTCTATTTTCTTATCTAATATATATGCATCCAAAATCTTGATGCAAGTTGGTTTTAAGTTTGCCAATGTTATTTCCTCGATGCATAGCTGTGAAATAAAAAGATGAATAATGAATTGTTCATTCGATCAAGCTTACCATGTAATTTTGAAATGTTCAAATATGAAACAGAACGAGTATCCAATGTATATGTTCTCATTCTTGAATCAGCTTGTCCTTTATTTCTAAAATATAATCTTCTAATTTTTATAAGAGAGAAGTTCTTGAGTCACAAGAACGGCTTCATGCCAGTAATAAATTATCATCTTTACATCAGCTGAGTTTCAGCAAATGAACTGTTAATGGAAGAATTTCATTAATGAATAGACACCAAGGACTCACCTTGGCTGGATGGCCAAGAAAAAGGGTGAAGAGGTAAAAAGGAAGTTCTACAAAAACAAGGAACACGAATCAAATTTGATATGATCACTTAAACTTTAAGAACTATCCAATAAGCTCATACATGTCCAATCTACTTACATTGTTGTCAAGTCGAGCGGTGGCGATCGGGTATTATAAACCCAACCTAAAACCTTGGCCGAAGTCGTTAAAGGCATACTTGCCTTCTATAGATCACATGATGTTGGTGGCACCATTTAATCAGACATGTCCATCTATTACTGAGCGGACATTCTAAACATTGGTACAACTCAGATGGTTGGACTACTAGTGCCCCAAGCCTAGCCCCGAGGTAGGGAGGGTCTTTCTTGTTAAAAGATTGTGTGGGGATTGATAAGGTCCGTGGTTGGGAGGTTAAGCCTAAGCTAATGCTTCTCCTCTTATCCAAAAGCCAAGGCTTGCACAACAATTATGAGAATACTATGCATTACTTTCTCTTGTAATTATTAAATATCATAGGATTGATGGTAATGATTTAAATTATTTTGTAATTATTACAGAAATCAGTTATTTCAGTTGGTTGTTATTTCAGTTAATTTCACATGAAATGGAATTAAAGATCTTCACTTTAGTAATTTGGTTTCAAGTATTACTTTCATGTCTGCTTTAATTCAGATTATAGCTCTATCTTTCTAGACTAGAAAATTCGTTTGTCACAATAGTAATGTCTCGTGGGCATTGAAAATTCTTTTATTCATTCATTCTATGATTATCCCTAATGATATAAATGTCTAGTTACACTACTTATGACATGAAAGTGAATTATTACGTTCAAGAGCCTAGAAGCATCTAAAATACAAACACACACACACACACATGTATGTAATCTAGAAGCATAATTTAAGATTAGAATGCACCATAGCATCATAAAAACAATAAAAAAGCACTATAAACTTGTAATCATAGCATCAAATGTATTATCAACATCAAAATATTAAAATAATAACATTGTATTATTAATAAGTAGGAGATGATTTCTAAGTCCAATGAGTGCTAAGTGTTCCATTTATTCTCATGAGAGATGGATTCATGTTGAATCACTACTCATGAAACATGGGTCATCAAGTTTGACTCAAAAATCACACAGTTAAATCCTGATATTCACATCACAATTGTATTATTAAGTTCAAGCATCATTGTTTAGACTTTCAACAATTGGATCAATCATCTAATGGATTATCTAAATCATAAGATATTTTCTTGTTTTGTATTTTATACTTCAAATTTTGATAATTTTGAGACTCACTCCTTGTCATTTGAGTCATGTGCTTTTTTTAAACTTTTTGTTTGCAAATACATTTGTTCTTTCATCTCACTTACACTAGTAACTAGATATGTTGATAGGCTCTCTTACTAATGGAGATATTTACAAGACATTTGACAAAATGGTATTTGTAGCAAGGATCTTGATTTGGGATTACATAAATAGAATGTCAAGGACCATTGTTATGCAGTCATGGTACTAATGAATAACCCACTTCAATACAAAAGGAAAGTCATTAAATTGACTAATAAGCATTTGTTATCAATGGTAACCATGTGGGAATACTTTCTTGCTTGCACACCCTTTGTACCTTATTGATGCCTATTTCTATTCTTCTTTTATATTTGACCTTTTTTAACCCATTTATTAGTTACTTAATATGTAAATAGTTATGTACTCTTCTATCTTTACCACAATGCTTGTGCTTTATTCTCACAATATTTCCCAAGAATTCAATTATGATTCATTCACATCTTGTTATTGTAGAATAGCCATGATATACTCATGCTCATGCCCTCTCCTAGAACAAACTCATTCTTCACAACAAAGTTCCCAGACTCAGACCCAACCCTGAAGGGTAACTCGTCTCATGAACTAGCTCGAACTCGACCATGACTCAACAGTGACTCGGTAAAGCGAAAAAACCCTTGAAATTTTTATGAAGATTTACCCTTCCCTTCACCCTTTTGGTATCATATATTGAAACTGGCAAGGCTGACCCGACTTGCCATACTAAACCAGACAGGGCCAACTCAACGAGCTCTTCAAAGTTTTTGATGCTATAAATGAGGTTGGAGATTGAAATTCTACAAAGGGAAACAAAAAACTACACAAATCGTAGTGAAACCCTAGACGAAAGCTTTAAACCACGATTATCAAAAAAAGGGAAACACAGATTCCTATGCAAAAATGACACATTTGATAAAAACAAGACATTAGGATTTAATAGAGAAGTTGTGTGAAGAAAGTCATGTAGACAAAGAAAGTGCAAAAAAAAATGATTTGTGTGATGCTAGAAGTAAACACAAAGGCACAAGATGAAGAAACCAAGTCATAGCGCACAAAAGCGACAGACAAACTCATACAGAGATAATAAATGACCAAGGAAAGAAAAGTAGCATGGGTAGAAGAAATAACACACCATGAATAAATGTTGGGTGCATGCTAGTGTGGAGACACCCCCCACCCCAAACTCCAACATACCTGGGTCAAGGACTTCAAGTTCCCCATTGCCACCTTCGCGCCTAGGACGCATCGAAACATGGGGATATCCAAGTGTCCCCGAGATGTCTAAGGGAAGGTTTAGAGTACCTCAACTGTCCCAAGATGTCTAGACGTCCCATGTCACCATCTAACGTCAACAAGAAAAAAAATGTGAGAATTTTTATATTTTCTAAAGTTTTAATTATTATAATTGTATTCTATTCAAATTCTAAAAGGAGGTGAGTCTCGTTTTTGGCCACTCCAAGCTTAAATAAGCCCCTCCAATGTGATTTTAACTTGTTTGATACAGTTGATAGAGAAGAGTGAAAAAGAGTGCAAAGAGTGATTGGAGGAGTGCAAGAAGTGATTGCAAGAGGAAGAAAAGCAAGAAGAAGAAGAGGAAGATTCTACACCTTCTTTGAAGACATTCATCAAGAACAAGGCAGTGTTTTTAGAAATTTTTTGTTTTAATTTCCGATTTATATTTCTAAAAGTAAATTCCTGGTTCTTTTAAAATGTTGTATTTTGCTTCTAATTTCTAAATTTTTGTTACAATATGAACATATTTTTCAACTTTTCATTTTTGTTGTTTCTTGTGATTTTGTTTTTGTTGTTTTGTGATGTTTCTTGTTGTTTCTAAATTAAGGCATAAGCTGAAACTAGTTTCTTAATAATTTAATTTGTATTTTTATAATTATTAATTAGCATGGTTACAGGGAGACCCGTCTACCCCCTAAAAGATGCGTCTCAGAGACTTTTCGTGTCTCCGGAGACCTCAAAAAACGTTGGAGACTTCGTGGTGAAGTCTCCTAAAATCTCCCAGTCTCCTAATCCAAAAGGTGAAGTCTCCCCAAAGTCTCCTAATAAAATATAAATGTAAAATATAATATTAAATAATTTTATATATTTTAGCCCTCATTTTAATGTTTTTAATGCAAAAATTAAGACCAATGACACTTTAAATGATTCGATCATTTAAAATATTTTAATAATAAATATTTTATTGAATAAATTCGTAACTTTAAAAACTTTGGAAATTTACCAGAGTGGAACTTTTGAAACCAGCTGACACAAGGTTTGAATCTTATTTTATTCTTCTTGACCGACTTTGTGAAGTCAAAGACGCTTTGTGTTCCACCATAGTTCATGATGCATGGGCTTCTTGGTGACAGTCTACATTGGACACTCCAGCTGAGGTGAGAAGTTTGGTTCTTGATGATCCCTTTTGGGCTGATGTTAGATTTGTTGTGAAATTTATTAGGCCCATTTGTAAGGTAATCAAATTTGCAAACTCAAATAGGCCATGTTTGGGGGAGATTTATGAGGAAGTGAAATCCATGTGTGAAAGAATCAAGACAATAACAGATGCTAGAGATCCCTCTTTATATCCTTTGATAAAAGATAAACTCCATGGAAGATGGAATAAGTTGAACACACCCCTTCATTGAGCTGCATATCCCTTAAATTCTAAATGGCATAATATAGAAGAGACCAAGAAGAGGGCCCCACATGAGGATAGAGAGATGACGGGGTTTTAGGCCGCAATAAAAAAAAATAATTATGGTCAAGGTGATGAGACTTTGGTTATAAGGAGTCAATGGAATAAGTTTTCACATGGTCAGGGTGATTTTGCTTCAGCGGAAGCTTTTTATGATATGCGAGCAAAGAAAGACCCTATAGAATGGTGGTGAAACCAAGGAGGTGATACTCGTGAGTTGCAATCATTTGCAATAAGATTGTTGTCACAAGTGGCCAGTTCTTCAACTTGTGAGAGGAACTAGAGCACTTATGGTTTTATTCATTCATTGAAGAGGAACCAATTGGGGTTAACGAACGCAGAGAACTTGGTGTACATTCATAGAACACTCCATCTTCTCTCTCTTGTTGATCCTACATATATGGAAGGTCTCTCAGCAAAATGGGATCAAATTGCACATGATGGAGATGTTGCAGCCATGGTGGAAGAAGTAGTTGAACCAAATGGCCTTAATGAATTGCCCCCAATTGTACTACCATCAAAAGAACCTAAGTTGGAGAGATGATTTTTTGGAGAGCATGACAGCTGAAGACCTTGAGATGGATGATCACAACCTTGTGGAGTAGATGATTGTACCATCAACATAACAGTACTAGATAGATTTCTGTTTTCTGTTTTTTGTAATAAGTTTGTTCATTTTTGTTTGCATATCGGCAATTCAGCATCAAACTATACTTTTTTGAATTTAAAATTTGAATATGTAATCATAATCTCAGCGATTATCAATCTAATATGATGATGATCACATGCAATATTTGAAAAAACAAGTATGTCTATTGGATACAATATTGTGATTATGTGAGTTTTGAAATATTTGACTCTATGTTAATGTCACATTACTACTATTATTTACTTTAGTCTTTTAGTTTTACAATATTACTATTTTCAAGTTTTGTATTTAGTATTAGACTCTTTAAACTATTACAAAAATTAATTGTCATCTCCAAGTGCCCCCATCTCCTATTTTTGAAAAATTGCCGTACCAGTACCATTACCAGTACCGGAGACCTCCAAGTCTCCCCATCTCCTAGTGACCTTGTTAATTAGGCTGAGGATTTTTCAGTTTGTGTATCAAAATGAGCTCTCATACTCATGATATAAGTGGAAATGAAATAGAAGTTTTGTCTCATGGTGCAAGTCTATCAAATTATGAGGTTGAGCATGAGGAAGGTATTCTTGCTAGTGGACCACCTTCTATAGATTGCCCCTCTGCTTTTGAGACAACTTTGCTAGGGGTCCTTTTGATCCCAATTCTCCTCCCAAACAATTTAGAACGAGACCAACAGCCCCAACACCAATATGTAGTGGCACAAGAAAATGGCAATATAATATTTGTAGTGCAAGATGCTCTGAGAGCATCACTAGAGTTAATGCACACTTGCTCTTTTGGACAGGACATGGTATGAGTGTGTGCAAATTTTTGCTGGATGCTAAAAATGTCAAGTACAAAAGATAAACAAGCTTTGGGGTGTTCCTAAGGATAGTGTACTTCCAGTGCCTACTATTTCATATATTGAACAACATATTTGGGCATATCAAAGAGCAAGAATGCGGTCAGAGTTAACCTCAAGGCCTCCATCCACTCACGGGAGAAGTTCAAGCAACCCCATAGCTGATTTGTTCAATGTGCTTTGGAAGGACCAAATAGAGGATTCCATCGGTAGGTTCTTCTTTGCCAGTGGCATACTATTTGCAAGTAGCTTGATATCCTTATTATAAGGAAATGATATTGATGGTGGCGAAGGGGAAACATCATTTGTGCCACCAAGCATAAATTGAAGACCACGATCTTGGATAACCAATATTCCAAAATGAAAAATTTGATGGAGCAAATCAAGGCATGTTGAAGACTCTGATGCAGCATCATTATGGATGGGTGGATGCCCATTAGCCATCATCCACTCATCAACATCATGGTTACATGCAAATAGGGCCTATACCTTTTTAGGGCAGTTGATTGTTCAAGGCGTCACAAAGATGTTGGTTTTCAGTTTTAGGTCTTCAAGTAAGCTATTGAGGTTGGGCCACAAAATGTGGTCCAAGTAGTGACAAATGCAGCACATGTGTGCAGTGCTACATTAAAGCTTATTGAGCCAGCCTATACACATATTTGGTGCACTCCATGTGTTCATGCCATGACCAATCCCCTCAAGGACATAGGAAAGATTGACTAGATTAGACAAGTGCTCAACGATGTGAGAAATGTGTAGATGTATATCTGCAACCACCACACTTACATACACTCTGATGGAGTCCTAATTTTGGTAAATTAGGGCCTCCATTTGTGTATCTTATTTTCACTCATTTAAAATTATTTCTCATTTAAACCCTGTTTTTGTTTTGTAAAAGATGATGTCTGAGGAAAGGTGGGGAGAGATGAAAAGATTGATATGAATTTTGCAAATCTTGGTGCTTCAGATGGACAATTTGATTTTCCGGTCTTATATGTATCTGCCATTAAGGGATGGACATCACAAACCTTCATGAAGTAAACAGCTGTAGACCAAAGAAACATGTTTTCTTTACTCAATTCTATTTTAAAACTGTACCACAAGGAGGTTTGGAAGCACTATTCCAGATGCTGGTCTCAATGATGGAACACCAAGCATCAGAAAATATTGAAGAGGAATTGACGAACAAGGTGTTGATTCGATGTATGTAAAGGATTATTCTAAAAGTCTATCAACAAAAGCCTCCCCAGAAATTCTTTTTGAAAACCAAGCCTTGTCAAAAATCACACAACATCAAGACATCAGAGGCAATGGAATTTTCAGGAAAGACTTCTACATCCTCTCTACTGAGTGCAACTAAAGTGAATTTATCAGCATCCCTAGTTCTACCTCGCACACTTGTACTAGAAAGTAACAATCTACAGTATTCTGATGTTCAACTAGAATCAAAAGAAAATATTGATGAGAAAGCAGAAATTGTAGCAGCGTCTGTCCCTTCCATTGGTTGGGACTGATGTGATGAATATTATACTTGTAGCTGCAGAGTGTGTTCCTTGGTCCAAAACAGGAGGATTGGGAGATGTGGCAGGTGCTCTACCAAAGGCATTAGATCAACTGAAACATAGAGCGATGATTGTGGCTCCTTGTTATGGAGTTTCGAAACTGGCACCAACATTCAAATATGGAATCATGAACCCTGTGAGCCTAAGTCTGTCTGCATATCACAAATTACTATGGATATAGTTTTGGATATTCATCAAAGCATTATTGAGAAGTCTCTCTGAAGTTGCATCTCTCTTGTTTCTCAAACACTTTCATTCTTCATCCAAAAGAAGAATCATGGAAAAGCCACGTCGCATGTTATGAAAGAAAATGGCATAGAAGACATCCTGGAGACGATGTATTCCTCCCCAGCAACGAACGCTTGATGTACGGAAGTTTCAAATACATATATATTTGTTTACACCTTGTGGCAAAGTAAATACATTCATCGCGAGATCAGATACAATGAACATACGGTGCAATTAAGGAGAATCATCGGCAATTATTGGTATATGTAAATATATGAAGTTAGTCTAGCAGTGACCATGTAGTTTTTTTAAAGAAACAAAGTCACCCAAGGAGCCCAATAATATTAAATATCAAAGAACTTTCTTAAACAAGTAATACAATATGAATTACAATGATACATATGTTTATACTTATCAAAAATGATCTATATCGATGACAAAAGCAGCAATTGAATGAAGAAAAGGTTTTCTTACTTAATAAAAGAGGGCAACATATATATTTGGTTCGATCAAATCATTGTGTGCCACCACGATTAAAGAAAACAAAACCATTAAAATGGAAAGGTGTCAAAGCCTAAGATTATTACAATAAATTTGTAAAAGGACGTAACTTTTTAAAAGTCTATTTTGCCAAGAGACATATCTTTTAATTGAAAATAAAATATATAAATAGTGAATCCATTATTATGGGAGACAAGTCAAGCAAGATTCAACAAGACACATTCGACATTGAAAAAAAAACACATTTTGTAAAGAAATATATTTATTTTGTATGGAGGGATAAGGAGCAAATATATAGCTTTGTAATATAAATCTATTTATTATATTTGAATGATTTATAAAAGCTTGTTGCTTTTTATTTAACTGGTGTGGAGAATTAAATTGCAGTTGATTGGTCCTTTATAATCACATTTTTTTATTTTTGTAAACAATTTATGTCAACCAAGTGGACGAGGTCATCTATGACATTTTAAACTCAATCATCGCAAATATTGTGAAATATTTAATTGTTTCTAAATCTGTGTCCAATCTGTCTCCCCAACCTTAGGAGTTAAAGTACAATCTAGACTAGTTTAGAATTGTGTATATATATTTGATCCACCGTCATCTTGATTATTAAATTGTTTATAGTTTATGTGCATAGAACATTATAAAGTACTACGTTATAATCTTCATTGTAGTTGACTCTATTGCCCGAATAAGCTAGAGCACTCGTGTTTTTATCATTGAAGTATTGAATTTATATTTGAAGTTGGAAAATCTATAACTTCCTTCTTACAAACCTCAAATCCATTGTTAAAAACCTTATACCAAACATTCATTTCAAACTATCACATAACTCCATATTAATCGTGTTCACAAACATTGCCAACCAGAGAACTTGGAAAGCTTAAAATCGCTATAGAAAAGCCTTGAACCAAGCAGTCAGCATTTGAGGTGATGGTCTACCCGCCTATGTGTAGTGGAGCCTAAAGTGCAAGGGAATCGAGGTGATTCTTGTTTGTTAGCTAGAACTGATTGAGAAATCCTATTGGAGAAGTGGCAAGCTCTTGGATTTCCAATTTGTGGTTTTGGGAACCAAAACACTCTTTTACGAGCTTCACAAAGGAGTTCTTGAAATCAACTGAGACCAAATATGCATGCATCCTATTTCATTCTTTTGGAGAGAATGCTTGAGCTACAAGAGCCATTGCAACCCATGGTTATGACATAAGAATGGAATCAATGGGATGAGACCAAAACAAAGCATAGGGTGAAGGAAATAGTGAAGAGTGATGCATACTGGAATGGTGCAAAAGATGGTCTCTATCATTGCTCCAATTTCCCAGGTCATCAAATATGGGGATGGGGATGCACCTCACCTTGGAGAGCTGAATTAGTGCATTGATTCGATGAGGGTAGCTATGCGAGAGGAACCCACTTTAGCATTCTCCAATGAGAACATTCAACTTATCATTCAACGTAGATGGGACAAGCTAAACATTCAACTTATCATTCAATGTAGATGGGACAAGCTAAACACTCCTTTGCACGTGCATGCTTATGCATTGAACCCTAAGTGGTAACGGCTAGGTTTGGTAGAGTTACACCACTTTAGGATGATGCGGCAAATATGGATATCCAAACTATGGTATGAGAGCATTCAACTTTGCAGTGGAAATGTCAAAGGAAAGTTGAGATCTATTATTTGGTGTGTTCATGAGGGGAAAGCAGAGATCAGAAGCCAACATCTGCTGAAGCAATCTACCCATGGATCACAAAGGTCAAAAATTACCTAACTAGACATTCGTATGTTACCTCATTTTTCTAGTTTGTCAACTGCAGAGAGGAAATGATCTACTTATAGCTTCATCCACTCTATTAAGAGGAACAAACTTTCCTCTAAGAGAGCAAAGAAGCTAGTGGTTTTACACAATGCCTTTTGTGTATCATGGAGCATAAGACACACACATACAAGGAGAGGCCAGCACACAATGGGATGTAAAGCCAAAGGAGCCATCACAAAGTGATGCGGATGAAATTGCAGCGGCTACAAATGTAGGGATGGTTGGTGTTCCTTTGACAAATCTTGAACATAAGGAGCACCTTTGAAAATGATTAGAAGCATGTCTCCACTATATCTTGATATCATGCTAGTCATTGTAATCATATTTATGATATCTTGATATAAAATAAATCGCAAACTTCTATTTGTTGATAATTCAAATTTTTTGTACTATTTGGTAATTAAATATTCAATGTTCGTAATTATGTAAGTTGGATTTTTGCTATGTTCAAGTATTTAGTATTATTGGATCTTATACTATTATACTAACTCACAAGGTTCGAGTTCGACAACTATGAAGTTCGGACGAAGTTCGCCAATGTCAAAAAAGTCGAAAAAAATTCGGCATTAAATTCACTTTATATAATTTTGAAAGAAAAATAAGTATATGATAAATTATCCAAATAACTTAACATTAGAGACTAGATTTGAAATTATAACAAAAAGACATTACATTTAACAAATGTTAACCATAAGAAACATGTGAAAAGATGATTACAGAGATGTTTTTATATAAATATTTCGGAGTTTAGAATTTGATCTTTTAAGAACCATTCAATTGCCACTTGTACTATTTTAATTAACATAAAAATAAAATAGAATATATTACAATTCTATCACAAACTTAAAAATTAAATTAAAATAAAACTAGTTTCTATTTTAAAATATCAAACTATAAATACAAACTAATAAAATATAATAATTAAACTATATCTTTTAAAACATAAAATAAAAATATATTTATTTTTTATTCTAACTTTATAAAACTACTTATTTATAGATTAATCAATAAATTATATTAATAATAAATAAAATGTACTAAATACTAAATATTCGAATTTAAAAAAAAAAAATTATTAATTTTTTATTTTTAAAATAATAAATTTATCATTAATACATGAACAAATTAAAACTAACCTAAATTTACATATAAAAGTTCAAAGGCACAAAAACTAAATTATTAAAAAAACAAAAAAAAAACCTTAAATTAAAAATTAAACCATACATTGTGTGAAAACTTTAAAACATTAATGTTAGACTACTTGTGCGACCTTCAAAGAACGATGGCGATAGAGATTTCGATTAGTTACCAAACGCAACCAAGGAAACGGAATGCCAGTAGCCACGGGTGACAAAGATTTTATGCAACGTCGAGTACAGAAGCATTTCCGAAACTCGGCTGAGTTACAAGTCATAGCCAAAAATGTGCACAACGCAAATTTCCCAGCAGTCGAAATTTGCAACCAGCATGAAACACTAAAATATTTGCCCTAGCCGTCAAACCACCAATCCAATATACTCTAAAAAAATGCATTGTTATAATACAATTTCAAAAGGCAGAAGAGTTATTTTTCACCGTACCAATTTGATACGAACTTTTTCAAACTTCATTTTTTTTTCATAGATTCGCCGAATTCTAAACCTCATGCCGAAAATTCGGCGAACCTTGTGACACAGCTATTATATATCATTTCATAACTAGCATCTCAAGTACTATGTGAGAAAAATAATTATATTATTATAATTAAACAAAAGGTTTTTCCAAACACTAGAATCAAAATTAAAGTATTTGTGAACATTAGAAATTAAAATCAAAACTTTAAAAAATCAAATACTTCGAAGGAAATTTAGCACCCAAGGGCCCAATTTGAAAAAGAATATCAAGAGGTATCTATCTTTATTTGATCATTACGTTAGCATGTTTTCATCCAATTCTCAAATTTGAGAAATTTGTCCATTCTATAACGTCCAAGGATGAACAACCTTGGTTTGTTCAAGGTTTGAGATGAGGAAAACACTCTTTCATTCAACATTTGGAATCACAAATGAAAACCAGTGTAACACCAACACTTGGGTACATCGCAACGTTGGGACGAGTTTCCAAGACAGTGGGACAAAAGCCCTCAATTTTGGGATCGCTAGGGGATGGTTGAGGAACGACGGTAGGGGGCGGGGGGGCACCGGGGAAGGGGTGTGTGGTTCTGTATACTATACATAAAACTTAAAATGTTAGTTATGGAACAATGTTTCGGTATAAATACCAAATTGAAATTCTTGAACATAGCAAAATTGCAACGCAAACCAAAACCATTGAACATTCAACATAGTAACATAGTGCATACTGAATACACAATAGTAACATTCTATTACAAGGTAATTGGTAAATACTTGCTTATTAATAACAGAGACCGAAAGGTCAATTTATACAAAAGGAAGAGACGATGTTTCCTTAGGAAACGATCATAAAGAATAGAAACATTCTATTCCAGAGAAAGCAAAAAACGAAAGCAAACTAAAGCTAAAGATATTTACAAGATAACCATTAACTAATAATAGACGTCTTATCTATTATTGTAATACATTCAATAATCAAAATTCAAATAGAAATTCAAGAACCCATCTCAGCGGCAATGTGGTTGCGGAATAGCAGAGGTGAGCATGATGGAGCCCTTATTTTTGAAAAAATTCAGGGCATCCATGTAAGTGAAAGCTTGATGAATATGCTGAATTTAGATTTTATTGGTGAGCATTTCGACCTGAAAACTATGAGGAGAAGAGGAGGAGATGCATCTCAAAAAAGTGTATTAAAACTTGTAGCAATGGGTAACCTTGAAGCTGTTGTGATGTCGTTACTTTCTACTCCACCCAATAGCCCATATTCCTATGTAGATGCTCTTCATACAGCTACACTATCATCTGTTGTATCTTCGGCTTTACATCAGATTGTAGTTAAGGTTGTTGCAGCAAATATGGTGGGCGTCGAAGAGTTCTTGTTAGAAGTACAATTACTTTGTACAGTTGGTTGTTATCAAGAAGCTTGCTCACAGCTTCAAGATGCTGGTACTTACTCGAACAAACTTCCTCTCAGGGGCCTTGATGGAAAGTAGTTGAACTAACAGATGAAACTGCTATGAGAATGTCAATATAAGTCTTCACCCTACGAATTAATAAATTCAAAATATCATGCAATCAATAAAAAAGAAATCTCTTCTTCAACCTGCGAATTAATAAATTCAAAATATCATGCGATCAAGAAAAAAGACATCTCTGGCACAACATCAATCTTCTATGCTTATGGAATATCACCGCCCACCATACAGAGAGAACTGAAGGGACATGCTTAAAAGGAAGGTTCTTCTCAGACATTTGATAAGTGCATCGATACTCATCATTGATCCTCGAGAGCATTTTGTTTATTCTGAAAGGCAGTCACTGAGATTTGGAGTAACAGTATTAACATCTAATCATGCACTTCTTGATTCCACTGTGGCATCAACAATGGACATAAGACACAACATATCTGACCTCTTTGCAAGAACTCAAAGAATTCTAACCAGTTGGGCATAAAAAAAATTGTCATTCTCAAGTGCCCTAATGCTACTGCAGAGTATTCTTCCCAATGAAGTTACGGCAGGCTGGAAAAAGTTCTTATTACACAGAGCTGCAACATATTTTATCTCTACAGTGTGTCGCAAGTCAGAAATAAAAGAAGAAATGATGGTGTACAGGCACAATGTTCTGTCATCTCTTAGCAACTAGAGCATTTGCAACAATTGGTTCACAATTCCAGTTCTACCATGACTCTTTCTCATCGCTCAACCTTCCCATTCACTTCTCCACAGTCCAAAGCACATAAGGTGAACAAACTCCAACCAATGGAAGAATTGCTTTGCAAGAATAATTCACCCAGAACTAAATTACTTGTATAGTATCATTGTTGGAGTATCAAATTTCAATTATAGACTTACTTCCACATGCTCCCACAAATGAAAGACATAATATATATGTCAATGATATTAAGCGATTTAACAGGTCGTCAATTATAAAAGAATCAAAGTCACCATACACCGAATGGAAAAAAGAAGATGATTGGTTTGGAAGACATAGATATGGATTTCGATATATTCAATTACAAGGATTAATAGTATTCATTATGTAGCAAAGAATAAGTTAATTAAATTTGAAAAGATTATTTAATGAAAAGGTGTGATTTCATCAAAAAATCAGATACTATGAAAGGATGCCCCTTTCATAAGAGATATGGTTTGGGTTAATAAAGATATAAAAGGGAAAAGGGAATGTAAAGAAAGAAAACAAGACATATTCAGAAGAGAAGCAAAAAGAAGATATATTTATTTGCAAGGAGGAATATCAATTATAAAAAAAGATTTGTATTATGAATTCAAATATATTATTTTAATGAAAAATAAAAGTTTTTTGTTCGTGTTTGCTTAAAAGGCACAGAAATTAAAATTATGATTAAAATTCATCCTTTACGATCAGTAAGAAGATTACTGAATTATTCTGACAAGATTTATTTTTGCATTGGACTTTTCTGCAATCTTTGTTCGACAATCAGAGATCTTGTGAATAAATAGATATTTCCTTGACTGTCTAATTGGACTTCCGCAAAAGAAGATAATATCCTTTTGGACTAACATTGAATCGCATACTAGATTTGTCTTTTGCAGAGCTCAAGAGAAATTGATGATATTTTAATACATTGTCTCATAAAGTTGTACGTAATAATCTTCACTGTGGTTGACTATGTTGCCCGAATAAGCAAAGGCACTAGTCTTTTGAATCATTATAGTACAATTATTAGGTTTATAATTGAAGTCAGAAATCTCTGTATTTCCTCCTTACAAGCATCAGCTCAGTTATTATATAAAACATTCAATCATATTAGAGCACTCATACAACTTTATTTTGAACAAGTTTTAAAAGATTTTGCCAACTTATAATTCACAAGCTTAAATTCGCTATAGAAAAGCCTTGAACCAGATAATCAAAGTTAAGGTGAAGGTTTCCCCGCCTAGGTGTGTAACGAAGCCTAAAGTGCAAGGGAATTGAACTCATTCCCATTCGTTGACCAGAACTGATTGGGTAATCCTACTGGAGAAATGGCAAAGCTCTTCGATTTTCAATCTGTGGTTTTGAGAACCAACAGGGTGCACTCGAGTACTCCAAGTACCCAATGCAGGGACATCTCAGCGACAGGTATTTCAAGTTTTCCATTTTTTTTGGGGGGGGGAGGGTGCGAGTCCCTGGGTTTCACTAATGAAAACCCTTGCCTCAAATCTTGGGTGATCACATGCTATTTTGTGGAGGATTCAAAGATAAATTGAGAGCTAATAGGAGGATTTCAAAAAAATTGGTGAATTTTCCAGTCATGAAATTAGACAAATCTGAGATATTTCCATCATCACATTTAGGTACCATCATTGTTAGGAGGAAATCAGTGATCTAACGAAAAATTAAGCTATCCCAGATCCTGTTTTCTTCAGCCACCATTAACCAGGTAATACTCATCTAAATGAGGCAGCACCTTGTAAGAGGGGGAACTAGAATCATCTGCAAATCATAGGTATTTCAAAGGCAGATCAAGCCTTGACTGGCACATGATTATATGCTACCAGCCAGCTTACCATACTGGTAGGCTGCCATACCACTCAAGGGTTTTCTTTTGTGACTGGTGATAACAATTAGCAGAAACATCAGCATTTTCAGTCACTGTTGCCATCTTAGGAGCAGCCACATGGCAGGATAATCCTCAGCACATTCCATTAAGCCTCATTCATGAGCTGGAAATATTAAAAAACAAAATCATTTCTAGCTTGTAAACTTTAAAATTTCTGGTCAGCTTTTGGCAAATAAATGTAAATAAATTACTTTGAGGGTTTTCAACAAGATTGTCATCTGCCTAAGGTTTTCAATTTTGCAAAATCTGATTTTTTCCAGCAATTAGGGATTGAATTTTAGGAACAGAATTATCAGTGTTTGTTCAGTTCAATCATTTCATTCAAAAATAAGAAGTTAGAATAGAATTTTCAATTTTACATAAATCGAATCAGGATATTACAAGAAAATAGTACCTGGCCATGAATGTCACCACAAACTGTAAACTTCTTTCCATTTGGAACAGTGATATCAACAAGTGAGGGCAATGCTTGTAGCAAATCCCTGGCTTGCAATATAATTTGGAATGCATACCTGGAATACAAATATTTAGTTCAAAAACAAATCTCTCATTGCGTAATACTAGCACATGTTCGTCAGGAAACAAATTGCAAAAACACATCTCATTTGTGCAATGTACATTACCTTTTGTGTAAACTTTTCTGGTTCTTGAAATCCTCCATCATTTTCTTTATAAATTCCAAAGTCATAATTTCCCCTTCTATTCTAGCACCATTGTATTGGGGCTCAACCTCTACAAACACATAATTAAAGCAAAGATTTGGCTCAATATGTGTAACAGCAAGAAGGGCATCTTTTTATCTTTCAAACCAAAGCTTAAGAGCAGTAACTACCTATATCAACTTAAGACGATAAATTAGAGCATCATTACAATCAATATGCTAAAACATTGGATTTAGCATTTGCCAAAAATACCACTGACTTGGGGCAGGTGCAGTCCCTACAAATGGTATAATTGAAGTAACAAGCTTGAAAGCCCCCATTTTGAAATAGGATTTAATGATAATAAATTAGAGCATCATTACAATCAATATGCTAAAACATTGGATTTAGCATTTGCCAAAAATACCACTAACTTGGGGCAGGTGCAGTCCCTCCCTAATGGTATTTAATGATAATAAATTTGAGCATCATTACAATCAATATGCTAAAACATTGGATTTAGCATTTGCCAAAAATACCACTAACTTGGGGCAGGTGCAGTCCCTCCCTAATGGTATAATTGAAGCAAGAAGCTTGGAAGCCCCCATTTTGAAATAGGATTTAATGATGAACAATAACAATAAAATTAAAAGAAACAATAAAAAAATTAAAAACTAAAAATATAAAAGAAAAAAAATGTAAAATACATCATTATTAAAATTTTGTCAAGTTTAATGAATGGTCAAAAGGCATGAAATTAGAAGTTGTGACTACCACAAACACGACATATAACAGGGAGAAGGAACTTGATTTGAAAGGCAGGAAGATGAAAGACGGAAAGAGGGAAGGCGTAAATCAAGAAAGAACTAAGTGAAGGGGAGAAAAATGAATAAGAAGAAAATAAAGAAGTAACTCCTTCAATGCCCAGCAATGATGAAAGGCTGAGACTCTTTCGAACAGTGACAATTATGGAAGGTTGCCATTCTTTCAAAGAGCAGAAATGGTGAAGAGTTGTGACTGTTCCAAAGGATGGTAATTGAGAAAAGTTGTGACCATTGCAAGGGGTAGACATGATGAACAGGTGGGACTCTCCCGCGCATTGAAAGATATAAAGAGGAAAAGGTTTCATTTGAGGACATCAAAAGAAGAATCCATTTAGGGAACAATATATTACTCTCATAATCAACAATAAAAGTGGTTACCCAAGTCTTGTGAAAGGTTGTGACCCTATCACCAATGAAGTATAAAGAGATAATCCCAATCATTCAAGGATCACTTATCAATCACTACTTATGAATCCACAAAAGCAATCATCAACTATCAAATCACGCAAACAATCAATCAGAAAACCATTCTATCAAATCAGCATTGAATAGATCTGCTGTTATATCAAAAAAGCACACCCTACATCATCACTCGTCAATTATCTAATCAACAATCTCTCAACCATCAATCACCAATACCTAAAAACCAAATAGTCAAAAAAAGTTCATCCAGTCAATCAATCATTCACTAACAACGAGTGAAGAAATGAAACAATAGAAACAAAATGGTGCTAACAGAAAGGAGAGAATCAGCAGACATTGATATATACAAGGTGCTTGGAAAACAATATTGTTTATCATGACTTCAATTGAATAATGTTTGTGTGTATGTATGTATGTGTGTGTGTGTGTGTGTGTGTGTGTATTTATATATTCTTGCTATTATTCTTAATATATAAATATTTAATTATATTAATAAGGATTCCTTAAAAAACATTATCGAACCAACCATCCCATTATGGGTGAATGTAGAAATACATGACAAGAATGTATCAGCACTGAGTCCCTCATCAAGTACACCAACCCCTTGGTGTTGGGGCCAAAAGTCTTGATTAGGTGTTCATTTTGTGCTCTTGGGCATGATTGAAATGAAAAGGCTCCAAGAGCCTTATATGATTCTCCGAGAGATTCCATGGTGTGGGTAGGTTCATAAGGAAGACCTTTGATCGAAAACCATCATGCTCTCAAGTAATAAGAGGATGAAAAAGGAAACTTCATAAGGGGTGCAGACACAAGCATCCTATATAATTTTCAAAGGTATTCCATCATAATGTGGCTGAGTTGGTAGGGAAAGCCTTTGATTGAAATAAGAGTTTAAAAAGGGAAACATGATAAGGAGCACAAATGCAAGCACCCCACTAAGTAGACCACCCCATGTTGGATGTTCAAGGTGCTACCCACTTGGGGCCTAGAGGATGACAATCCGCTCTTGGGCTTAGTGTGGAAATTGCTTCTAGCAAATCCTACCATGCTACTTCATTAAAATTGTATTGTGATTCAATATATCTAATGAATTATGATAATTATATGTGGAAATTGCTTCAAGCCAATCCCACTTGGTAGTCTTGTGAGGTTTTCACACCATTACCCCATTGCAAATTGGGACACCCTCTTTTCGCTCATAGTTGTTAGGCCTTTTGGCAAGAGATGATAGTTCAAAAAGGGGTTAACCTCTCAAGTTGCAAGTACATATAGGAGTGCCATGGTTATGGCTTACCTGGGGCAAGTTGTGGTGGTTAAGTTAAAATTCCTGAGTGCAATGTTTTGGTTAGTCAAAATAGTTCAAAATACATTATAATGACATATTTTGTACATGGAGGCTTCATTATCCTTATAAAAACTGATTTTCCATAATTAAAATATGCGGAAACCTTAAGAAGATCAACTTTTCCTAATAAAAATGCACTTTGTCCCAATAGAAATAGAATTTCCACTTGAAAAATCATGGAAGTCCCAAAAGGGATCAGTATTCTACTCAAGAGGAGACATTTGCAATAAAAAAACTAAGAGTTTAGCCAATTAGTCCCTATCAGGATCGTTTTTCCCCTCCTAGATGTCAAGAACAAGGACGTAGTCTAAGAATCCCTATGCACATCAATTTCCCACTAGACTCTATAATTAAAATATTTTTGAGTTATGAAATCAAGCACATCCTTATGGACGAAGAATATCCACTTGTCCTCGTAAATATGAAATTTCCCCTAGCCCCTATGGGGTTTATTTTCCCCTTATGGACAAGAGAAAGGAGTAAGAGACAGTCTCTATAAAGATTGAACTTACCCTTAAGGGATGAATTAAGCAACCAAGATAAAATTGAAGGATGTTTTGTCCTTACAATCTCCCTTTCAGAGGTAATGTAGCTAAATGAAGATATGATGGATGAAAGTGGGAATAGTACGTTACCAATCAATTTTCCATCATGGATACGAAAATTCAAGGAAGGAAATTTTAAGGATTCTTACTTGTCCTCATGGTGGCCTTTTTTTCACCAGCCCATGAAGTTGAACGTTTGAACACAAAAATCCATTAAAAACCCACCTCTAGAATTGAATAAAAAGACAATGATAAATTTGAAGCAAATCAAACAATTCAAGAATAGGATGTGGAAATTGACTAATCAACAAAGGTTTCGCATTCAATTTTGCACAAGACTCAAATTAATTCTAATAATGCAATTTTAATACCACATTGCCATTACATGTCCTCTAAAAGACCGCCTGCAACAGCAAATAACATACAATAAAGAAGTTGACCAAGGCTTGAGTCAAAAAGAAGAGTTGGTGGATTTAGGAAGGAGATGAAAGCAAATGAAAGAAAAGCCACCACGGGTTTAAGTCTAAGAAAAGGAAGCAACACTCATCATAAAGTCATCCAACAATAAATGTTAAAATATCCTTAATAGATATTTAACCCCAAAAAAACTCCCAAATACTTTTCAGAATGCAACAAATAATTTTGTGCAGTAAATTTCAGATGAAGATGTAAATAAACCAGCAAATACTCATGTAAGAATCCTAAGAATTCTTATTGCATTATAATAATCAGCAATACAATAACATAATTAAATTCCAATCTATTGGAAAAACTATAAATCCATTTGTAACTCGAGATGTGAACTCCATCATGAATAATTCACCACATATGATGAATTGGATTTGCATCCAATCCACCAATGAGCATGAAGGTTTTCATCCTTGGGTTCAAAAAGAAAGTTGAATGCTTCCAAGTTTCTCCAAGAGAAAACTAAAATCAAATCCAATATCCAAGCATGCCCAAAATGAACTCCTTCCTTTAAGGATCCATCCTATGACTGTTCAACTTCCCCATTTTGTCTTCCGTCCTATTCGCCTTTTATCACCTTTCTTTCCTTTTTAATTAAAATGACTTCAAAATAATTTGCATTTAGTTCCAAATAAGTCGTCTTTTAATTGTTTTTTGAGTTGAACTTGGAATTTTTCTAATGTCCCAAAAAGTGGACATTACAATCCTCCCTCCTTGAGATTGCTTGTCCTCAAGCAATCATGAATCTATGAATCAACCAAGATCCCATATTAAGCTGCAATTGACCACAGTTCCTTCAATTAGTAGTGGCAAACAATTGTTTCTCCATGCGAATCTGTCCCAAGTTAAAATTGGCATTAATTAATGTCACGCCAACTGCCAGGTACTGAAATGGGAGTCCTGTTAACATAAACCTTTGTTCTCGAGTCAGCTCAAAAGGATTGTGAAACCAACACTGCAACACTTTTTAAAATATTTCACCAGAACTCAATTGTTGGGTCTCACAAATATAACAAAAGGATTGTGAAACCAAAACTGCAACACTTTTTAAATAGTTCACCAGAATTCAATTGTTGGGTCTCACAAATATTACGACTACCATACCCTGCAAATATTAAATTCATTGATTATCTTCCTCACACTTTATATAGTTCTCATTGAAGCTATGTTTTTTACTACAAGCAGTTTGGATTTTTTTCTACTGTGATCATTCCCTTGATTTTTATATTAGCAACTATCAGTTCATTAGTTGTTACTTCCAAAACACCTTACTCAGCCACAAATCTGAACAGGTTTCACAATTAAATAGTAGTTAACAAGTTCCTTCACATTTCCAGACTAATTCGATTCTGTCAATGAATTCAGTTGCATGTTAGTCATGCTCAGTCTGCATCAAAATTTCGTATATGATGTTATTAATTCATGTAGTTATCCCAACAGATAAGAATACTAATGACAATGTCCTCAAAAACCTGAAGGTACTTCCAGTTCCTAGGTTGCAAGGTGGGTGATTTAAACAAGTGCAAGGGTTCATGGTAAAACTTCTGCCAATGATACTAAGCCTCAGAAGAGTCCTGCAACTCCTTGTACCCAGGTCGAAACTTCTACATCTACTGTGATATTCTCTCTGTCATATCTGCCTGAGATACTTTTTTTTCCGCCAATATTTCTTCTGAACACATGAATTTTCCCTTTGCCAAAATCCAAACTATAATCATTAACTCCCTGCTATCTTCCCGCCCCCCCCCCCCCCCCACACACACACACATTATTGTAACTTCAATACTTTCGTCCTTAACAACTCTCTTGGTCCTATCAAACCACCATTAGCATGGCAAGGAAGCAATCAAAAATCTGATATTCTTCAGAGACTAGAATGATAAATCTAGATATTCCACTCGACAATAATCCAATCTTCTTGTTTCATGTGTACTGTAAGGCCCACATGTCACGACATTCTTGATTTTGCAAAAACGGCTCAAACTTATTCATCCACCCATTGTTCCGCACTGTGTAATGCCAGAAAAGCATTAATCCATTCTTTGTAAAATTAGCGAGACCAAGGCCAAGAAATTTCAACTAATTCCTTTGGACTCCTAGTTTAATCATGACACAAGCTTATTGATTGAAAATCTCAAATTCCGCATCAAAGTATAGTTTATGGAAAGCTTCTACCAAACAGCAATTGATTTTATTATTTCCCCCCGACAACATAAGATTTGTCCATATAATTATTATTATTTCCAAAAGATTTGCCTTCCCGTACAACTATAATACCTCTGTTGTTTTTCAAGTTCGGGCTATTAATGCGAGACTATGTCGGTCCTTTGAAATATTACCGTCAATATTAATACTCTAATGCAGACGGTGCCGACTTTATTTTATTTAATCGCCAGCTCAGAAAATTTATGAAGCCGACTATAGTGGATATAACATCTCCTCTCATATTATCCCACAATATATATCTATCCAAATAAACCTTTGGAAATTCTTTCAAAAAAATATCGGCCCACTAACATATTTTGTCTCAATTCTGCAATATAAGCTTTTATTAAATCAATAACATTTATCCTCCATCAAGTATTTTGCCATTTTGTGGTTCTAATAAAAATTAGTATCCATGCATCAATATATTTTCACAAATATTCTCCCACAGATATAATTAGGTTGTCTCTAACTTCATTAATATTTCTTTGACATTACATATTTTGTCTCAATTCTCAATATAAGCTTTATTAAATCGCTAACATTTATTCTCCATCAAGTATTTTGCCATTTTGTGGTTCTAATAAAAATGAGTATCCATGCATCAATATATTTTCACAAATATTCTCCCACAGATATAATTAGGTTGTCTCTAACTTCATTAATATTTCTTTGACATTAAGGGCTTGACCAAACTCTAAACAGAGGAACCAGATCATCAACAATATTATTTTTGGAAAAGAGTTGCCACCAAATTACTAGATCAGAAGATAAATTTGCAACTTCGCATCTTACTGAATCAGCTCCTTTAATACTATTTGCAAATGAACGAGAATCCCAGAAGCCAGTTCGATGCCAAAAAATACATCAAACATCAAAATTAAATGTTTCTTCCTTTTCCCCAAATCAGATAAAACTTCAAACTGAGAATCTCTTAATTTATGTTCCTCACAAGCTAGCACAAAAACCAGCTCTAATACCACTAAAATATCCCCAATGGATATTAAACCCCCCAAAAAACTCCTAAATAATTTTCAGAATAACTATTAAATAAATCAGCAAATAGTAGATAAGAATCCTCAAGATTGTAATTGCATTATTACAATCAGCAATAAAATAACATAATTAAAATCCAAGCTTAAATACAGTGCCAATAGTCAGATTGGAAAAACTATAAATGCACCTGTAATTCCAGATGTGAACTCCATCGTGAATTCAACACATAAACCTGAAGGTTTCCATCCTCAGGATCTGAAAATGAAAGTTGAATGCTTCCAAGTTTCTCCAAGAGAAAACTGAAATCAAATCCAATACCCAAGCATGCCCAAAATGAATTCCTCCTCCTTCCTTTAAGGATCCATCATGTGACTCTTCACCTTCCCCATTTTGTCTTTCATCCAGTTCCTCTCTTTGTCACCTTTTTACCCTTTTTAATTAAAATGACTTTTAGATAATTTGCATTCAGCTCGAAATAAGTCACCTTTTAATTGTTTTACAAGTTCAACTTGTTAACTTTCTATTGTCCCAAAAAGGGGCAATTACAAATGTGACGGGTCTGAAATCCCACCAATTGCCCATAAGAAATCATTCAAGTGGAAAGGCTGAAGATCAAACCAAGTAGGGAGAGGGTTATCAATATTGGCCAGCAAAAAAAAATCATCGTGCTGAAAGAAAAATCAGAATTTTCACAGTTCCAAGGCAAGAATCCAAAGGGGTAAGCTGATTGCAAATACAAATGGTTTCAGACTTAGGTCTTGGATTATTTCCTCGAGCTGGCCAATTTTCACAAGATTTGTTAGAAATATTCCCACCCACCAAACCACATCAGAACTTGTTGCAGATTGTTTGAAGGGTAAAAGAAAGATTCCAAGCCAAATTTAAGCAACCAAGGGGCTCGAAATGCATGTATTTTCAGACCTAGGTATGAAATTTATCCAGGTGGGACAATTTTCTCAAAAAAATCAGAGAGAAATTCTTAAGTTGTCCAATCAGGTCAGTCTCGAAGATCATTGTTGAGTGTTAAGGAATCATTCTTGCACAAAATCACTAGGTTTTGAAGACAAAATCACCAAGGAAAAGAATGTTTCAGACCATATCCTCAGAAAACCAGAATTATGTCTTGTGGCAAAAGGATTTGTTTCCCAGATTTAAATCATAAGATGCCCTCATACTTTTTTTAAACTGCATGGTCTTTGATTAGATTGCATTTGCCATGAGGATTGGACTGAATTTAAGACATTTAAAGCGTGTTGCAGGATTGTCATAAGAAAGATCAGAGTTAATATGAATATCTTCAACAATAAAATCTGATATTTACATTTTGAAGTCTACATGAGTCATCTAGGACTTGGTTTTAATGCCTTATAAGTCTGATTGTGTCATTGTCCTCAGACTTTGTCTTCAGACTTAGTCCTCAGAAAAAATTTGAATTCCATGGCTTTAAGATGTTAAGTTTTTTCAAGTTTGTGGCAGCAAAGGATTAATTTGGTGCTCTTAAATGCAATAATCCTCAGACTTCATTTTTGGTTCCAAGCTTCATTTGCAGCCTTCATTACTTGATTTTTCTGAGTCATAAAGTTCCAAATTAATTGTAAATTCAAGAAATTAAGGGTATGAACTCAATTTCCTAATCAAGTTTCCTTACAAGATCATTAACTTCATGCCTTATTCTCTTTCCCAGGAGTGATTGTGTGGGACATTAAAAAGCAAGGAGGACAAGGATAGAACAATCTTGAGTAAATCACAAACTCCCTATATGAGTCGATCTTCCATTCAAATGCTAAAGGTGTGCAAAACAAGGACTAGGCTTCAAGGACATTCATGTGTCCCTATGCAAGTCAACTTTCCAATTTTATAGCGAGATCAACTTGTCCCTAATCATATCAATTTCTGCAAGGGTCAAATAGGAATCAATTTAGGAACAAGTTATTAGGACTCCAATTTGTCCCTGTGAGGGATCAAGGCTCAAGGATTTTGATCCTAAGTGGTAACAAATAAAGGTATCAAAGATGCCCTAGACATGGGAGAGGAAGACTTCGCTACACAAAGATGATCAAATTATGCAAGGAGGGGTCTACAAATGACCAATATTGTCATCGTCAAACATTTAAAAACCTAAAAATTTACAATTCTATGATCAAAATGGACAAATTAAATGCTCCAAGGAAGTCAACATAACCAGACTAAGTTCAAGGATGAGTTCAATGGGAAGGATCACTGTAACGATGAAGATGACTAGGAATCCTAAGAAATGAGGGCGGATTGACTGAAGGATATCAAGTTTGAAGAAAGTTCAACCCCTCTAAGAGGATAGAGGACAAGTTCCATCAAAGACAACGAAATGAATTGGGGAATATTGAGAAATTCATTGTTTGGAACACCAATCCCTTATACACATTGTATATTCTGAGAAATTGAGAAGGTTTTCTGAGATCTATTTATCACTAGATTATCCTTCAAATTTCCTTATCAATTACCGCTCCACTTTATGAAGTCTCTGACTTTTAATGAGCATCAGAACCAGTCTCTTCATATTTATTGCTTGACGACTTCTCCAAAGTGATTTCTTTGTCCTCAATTCTCTGCTATATCTTTACTGCAGTTTTACGATGATCCTCCTGATATCATCGCATGATTTTATTATTTCTTCCATTCCTGTAGGTTCTCGAAACTCCAACGGCTCCTCTTTATTTTTTGTCATGTATGAAGCAGTATGTATAATAGTTATCGGGATATGTTTTATAACTGCTTATTACTTTCATCTATGATGCTTGTGCATGTCTTTCATTATTCTGCAGGAATTGTCTCCTCTTCTGCTTTGTTTGTCATAAGCTGTATTGAACTTGTCAATCAAATCATTCATAGTACTGGCAAAGTTTGTGATCATAGCTAAGTAAGTCATTAAAAGTGTATCATATACTCCATCAGAAATTCAATCTGAAACTTTGGGGACTCTACACCAAGCAACCTCCTGAAAAGACTTGAAACTTGTCGAAGTAATGAATTTTCATATGGTATTTCACCCTTTTGCATAGCTGAATGATAGTGATACAGAACTCAAATGCAACTGTTCAGCATTTTGATAGCACAACGAATCCCCATAAGATGTGCAGCCAGTTGAGTAGCAGCTGAACCTCCATCTGAGGGTTTCGGATGTGCAACATGATCCACAGAAATGTGTTCTGCCTCCACAGTCTCTATTGTGTAACTTGATTTCACAAAAACCGATGATGGAACTCCATCATGCAACTCACTCCTATATTATGATTGGCAAATCCTTTTGTGCATGGTTGAGATGATCGTGTTTCAGACTTAGAACTTCTAAGTTTCATCTTCCTGACCTTGTTTGTTAAGGCTTCCTGAGAATTAGCATCCAATTTCTGTCTCTCCACCTTGCAGCAAGCCTTATACTTCTTTTTTGATCGACATGAACAGGGTTTGTTACTAGAAGTTTTGAGTCTCTTTTGTCCCTTTGTGATTATCCTTCTCAACTTCAGGAAAAGATGACTGTACATTTATGGAGACTCTTTCAGAAGTATAGTTTATATTTGGTGGACTTCTAATGACTGCTTCTTCATTCCCCCACAAGACTTGACTTCATCCTGCACACTGGAAGCTTGCTCGGCTATTAAAAACTCTATTGCAGCATCTGTATCCCCAGGCTTGTTTTGCCTTTTGATCTTACTAAAATCTTTTCAACAGATCTGCTTAAGCATATGTTCTTGCAAACATAACATTCACAGCCGATCACATTCCCTTGACATATTCTCTTGAATGCATTCTCTAAAATCATTGTTTCTAAAATGGAGGCAAAAATTTGGGCTCCATCAAACCGAACAATTTACTACACTTCTATGATGGGTAATTTACACAATAAAGGCAATCGCAATAAAACTGATTAACAAGAACAGATAATTCAACAGTCTTCATTTTTCTTGCAGAATTACCATTATGGCTGCAATGGGACCTTGCACATATCACTTCCATTTTTTCTACAACTTCTTTCCAGAAAGCTATAGATAGTGGGTCAGAATTCTCGACATCTGAAACCTTCTAGTGTATTATAAATCCCACTGAATTTGTTGATTGCAAGTTGCAGTGTATGATTAGTCTCAACTCAATTCAAAAGTGTAACTTCAATTGATTTATCTTCATTGATTCACATGTTTTATGATGTTGAGGTGTATAAATGATCTGGAAACTGTTCACATACCCTTGGGAGATTGCATCGTCTTTGTGTAGTTGTTCCTTCTTGCAAACAAAGCTTGGTTTGGTTTTTCTAAGTGACAACAATTTCTTGCTTTGTGTTACAAAAGCAATTTTTCATCTACATATTAGATTTAAAATAATTATTTTTGCTAAAGAAGTATATATTTATCATAATGTGCAAAGTAATTAAAATAGTGCATGGGTGAAATTAAATTTCATATAATTAATTCTTTAAAGAATTAATTATATGAATGATGTGCAAATATTATTACATGCAATCTTCAAAAGGTGGGTGAAAGTGAAATGAGGCAAAATGAGGAAGTTGAAAGAGATGAATTAATTCTTGAAGAGGAATGTTTGGTAAAAAGAAGTTGAGGCGGTTACGAAATTCTTCGTGGTTTTCTTTAAAAAGGGAAAATGTGAATGTATTAGAGGGGGTTCTCTCCTTCTCAGGAAAAAGTAAATGTTTGTAACCAAGTTTCAATCTTCCATTGACATGAATACTTTTTCAAAAAAATTTGCTTTTTCATGAATTTATTCTTTTAATGGTCTGTGTCCTATTGAAAGGAAGTGATCTGTGTATCACTATTATGAAAGAATATTGATAAACTGTGTTTTATCAATATTTGCAAAATATGTATTTGAAGATTTATGGATATATTAAGAGACTTTGTGTTGTCAATATTTACATACATTTTCATTGATAAGTATTATTTCATTTTCTTGATTATCAATAGTCTTTGTGCTGTTGATAAATGTTCAGATTTATTTTGCTTGCTAGCATTATTTCCTGAAGTGGAGGGATTATTTTAAACACAAATCTGAATTTTAGGGAGCTGGCCCTTTTTGAAGCAGAGGAAAATCATTCTTTCCATGATGATTTTTCCAAATGTTGCAAGCATTTGTCACTTCTATTGGGAAAATCTGTGAAGAAAGCACAGTGACAACTTCACTTGCTAACACTTTGTTAGAAGTGTATTAGAGTGCTACACCCATACCTTTTGCATTTCATTTGAAGAGCTCATGTCAAATCCTTCATTATTTAAAGGAGGTTGAAAAATCCATTAAGAATAGCATAAGTCCCTATGTTAGAACCAGCATATCACATCATTTCAACTGAGTAATATCCCACAGTAAAGTCGCTACTTTGCAGTGTAAATTGTGGGGTTGTCTTAGTTGATCATACATTGCCAAATTGTTTAGCATCTAAAGTTTCCATGTTCAAGCGAGAATAGAATACTTGGTATTTTATTCTATGTTGGTGAGTGTAACAAAACACGCATCAAATCTAACCAAGTAGGAAAGCTCTATGCTTTTAATGTCTACAATAAGGAATATCTATTTTGTGGATTACGTTTCAATGGTTTCAACATGTTGCAAGTCCTCAACCAGGTACGTGATGTTACCAATCCTATTCTACTTCTAGTTCGACTATTAATTTCTGATTTAGGGCAAAAACTAGGGCATTTGCAAAATGGAAAATTGTGTACTATATCTTAGAAAAGTTAAAAATTTATTGGAAAAGACTTATTAATCCTTAGAGAGAGGTCGTAGAAATTTTGCAAGCTTCTATATTCAATGTGGATGGCCTCACGGTGCATGTGAGACGGTCAAAATTGGCATGTAGATCGTCAAAGGTCTCGAGTTCAAAACATGTTCAACACATCCTATATATTACACCTTACACCAATAGTATGTTCTCTTATTTCATCTTTATGTCCACCATCTAAGCATATCAACAGGACAATATTTTGAACACTCCTACTCCAGTGGAAAAGTTATTATTTTATTTTCTGATAATCCTATCGAGTTTTTTTTAGCATATTTATTGTAAACAGTGACATAGGAGATTCCTTTGACTAGGTGCAATAAGTTTATTAATAGTTTATCCATGCATTATTAGTTGAATCTGAAACTTCTCAAATAAAACCTTATATCATGTAACCTATCATCTGTGCTATGAAAGTTATGAGCATTTTTTATGTGTCTAGTAGATAGTGAAGAGAACAAAGAGAAGGTTCGAGGACCTGCCAAAAGGATGTTGGATTGTTCCTTGCTTGGAGATCAGGTTAAAAATCATTGCTTATCATTTTTTGTTGTATGTCCTTTTGTTATCAGTGTTGCATTTTCTTTTTCAATTTTGTGTTTGTTCAGATTGCAGTTTTGGTTTGTGAATGCAATATGGTGTTCAGAATTCGTAAAATGGTGTGCTCATATTTGGTTACAGTTTTTCAGGCACTGATGTGGAGCCCAATTATGGGGAGTAATTAAAGCATATTCTTTTGAGTAGGTCTTCATGATCAGTGCAAGCATTGTTCTCTTAACTTTATGCATTATCTTAATTGTAAGTAATCCACATAGAACACTGATCGCTGTAGCTGGGAAACAATGTATCTAGTTCATACTACAGTATTGTCACAGGCACACTAAATGAGTAAATGATGTACTTCAGTATGATCATGCCAACAGGGCAATTGACAAAGGTTTCTCATGGGAAAGTATGGCACATAGAGTTAGGAATCAGCAGGGGGCATGCAAGTGTTGACCCAGTTTGACCACTGCCAGTAGACAAGGTACCAAGTTATAGATGGCAAAGTTGGGTGGTTGGCCAGATTACAGATGCTCCAGATCACCCAGATTTATCTTTTTCAATTAAAAGGGCTCGCGGGCCTTTGCGGTTCTTATGATCAAAAAATCATTATTAAAGCTGGCTATTCATGGGTATGCAAGCCTACAAAAGCCATTGTAATCAATGGATAATGAATAGTCTATCCATGCATTTAAATAAAACAATTTATCTTTTGCGAATTTCAGTGAATTTCATCTACTTTTTGATCCTACAATGTGAGAGCTAAAACAAATCATGGGATAGTGTCACAAAGCTATTTAAACTTGAGATGAAGTTTGGAATGGCTTGATTGATAAAACTTGGGAAGACATTACTACAAGAACAACCTAGCTAGCAATAGAGGAAAATATTAGTTCTAGTTATCATACACATTATTAAGGACTAGGTTGATTTGTTGTAAGAAAACTAGGCAACATTCATGCATTAAGAAGTTTAAAAATATTATGTTGTCAAAGCAATTAGAGACACTTGGAGTTCACTGAATGCATCTATTTTGGTGATTGCTTAAGCATTTTAACCCTACAAAATAGTTAAATTATAAAATTAGAAGAGAAGAACATGTTAAAATCAAGCACAAGGGCATTCCTACCCAGAATAGTATGATTTATCTACACATTCATCAATATCTAGGGGATAACACAATATTATAAAAAATGCTAAACTCCTACATTGTTGATAGAGGTGCCATACAAGTGAAGAAAAAAGTATACCAAATGTTCCATCTAAAACACGATAAGAGTGCCATGTATCTTGCCATAAGAATTAGATAAAAAATAAAGACCATTAAGGACAACCAAGAAAGCATGTGATATGTTTATAATTAAAAATTGGCAAAAAAAAAATTAACCTAACCAAGCATCGGCAGCTAGTACCTCTCCTAGAGAACATACTTAGTCAAAAAAAACATGAAACAACAGACTAATTATGCATGGTAAAAAGAAGACATAGAACTCAACCATATTCAGACACAAATGTGATATCACCTGCAGATTGCAAGCAAGCTTGGAGATTAAATTCACCTATTGAATGGAAATCGATAGACTCCGAGACCAAATGCTTGCCAAAATCATCCACAGAAATGGCCTCTTCAAACCTAAGTTTTTGTACAGCTTTCTCACATTCTTTTAGCTTCTTGGTAGCATCCGGGTCATTCGGACAAATTCTTTTAACCTGGATCACATATGCAAACATCTTCATGAGCTGAAAGAAAAAAGATATGGCACAAAACACTGCACAACCATGCATCTAAAGAGTCAAAAGTGTAAAAGCACTAAGCATAAATACTAACATTCAATTTATATACATGCATATATAGCTCTATGTATAACTAAAAACACAACAATGCCCTTCATAAGTAGAAATCAAATAGTCATGCTTCTTACAAGTAAAATTTGTGGTTCTGGCTTGTATTTGCTGAGGAGGCTTTTATCTTACAAAATGTAAATTTATCCTATCAAAGCTAGGACCTAGGAAAACACAATGTTACAAGCCTATGATCCTATCGCAAAAATGCATGCTAAAAGCCTGAAGATTCATGGATAACAAATCATGCAACCATCTAAGAAAAAACATCCAAATACATCAAATGAATGTCAATAGAAAGTGTCAGAAAAATAATTACCTAAGAAACAGTAAGATTGTAGCTTTTCCAAACAAAGTATTGGAAATATGATACCTGTTGGAAATCTTTCAGAGCTTCTTTGACTTTGCCCATTGCAAGATATGCAGCACCTCTCCGGTAGTATCCCTGTGATACTTGTCAATTTAACATTACAATCACCAGATCTCACACATATATAGAAGCAAAACTAAACTAGACCCTGCCAACACAAACCTTGGTATATTTGGGATCAATTTCAACAGCCTTTGTGGCATCTGCAATAGCACTTCCATACTCCTCCAGTTTTGTGTGTGCAAAAGCACGATTTGCCAAATATACTGCATTCTGAGTGTTCAATTCTATAGCTTGAGTATAAAGCTCTATGGCTTGTGAAAACTTGTGAGCTGTATATGACAAATAAGTTGGAATATTTAACAACAATGCAAATTCAGTGCCAAATTCAATAGAAATGAGTTTAAATGCATATCTAAATTTTAAAATAGGCTATAGAAATGGTGCAAATATAGGTTATAGAATTGGTGCAAATATATATCAAATAATCAGTTCATTGATCTGATGCAGTGACCCAAATTAGTTAGCCTGTATTACATTAAAAGTTATTGCATTGCAACTGGACGACCCTTGAAAGTACTGCTCACATATGCGGAAACTTGAATCAATATAAGAAATTTAGCAAAAAATATAAATCATGTGTCCGGAACTTCAGTGCATCAATAAGAATAAAACATTGAAAATGATTTGGGTTAAGGAATTTAGGTGAGCTTTGCATACCAATAGTTACACCGTGTGATATATTTATAGCAGGAAGATTGATAACATAAAAAGAGCTCTTACCTTGAAAAGCTGCATTAGCAAGGGCCTTTATTTCCTCCGCTTTGTCAGAATCTGATTTAGCAGAAGTATGCATGTTGAACTTTTCTTTAGGAGTTCCGTCTCAAAATGTGAGGTTCCAGGCTGCTACAGAGTGACTTCCATAAGCCACTCTTCTACCATTACCAAAGAAATCAATGTCAAACCTAGATATCAGCTCAACTCAAGCCTTCTTCAGTGATTGAGTCCTTCTTCAACCGTTTCCTTAAAATGACTTGTCAAAAATTCCTGCCGCCACAGAACAATATTTTCAAATGCTGTACTAATAACATCACCTATCACTACGCACATCGTCATTGCGTACAAAATAGTTTCAGTTAGCCTTTCTTTCACTATTGAAAACCACAATTTATGTTGCAATTTATACTGTTTTTTCTTAACCCCAGATATATTAGCGAGATGCCCACAAGTAAGAAATGTCAGAACTGCCTAATCCTCTAAATCTTGAATTCGTGACTCGAAATACAACTATAGTTAATAAGGCGTTCCTACAGAACACCCTAATGCATAAATGTCATCTATTTTTTATATGCAACTGTATCCTTTCCTCGAAGTGAAGATCACTCATCACAGGGCCATAAATCCTCCTTCGGAGGCACCACATGGTATGATCTTTGGAGGTATTAAAATATTTATGCTCTCAATGTCAACTTAAATGTTTCTAACGTATGCTCTTGCTTCTATGTTGGCGGGAGAAATATCGAGCAGCATTTCTCGACTCGTAATGAGGCATTTACCATAGCAAGCTTGAAACTACGCCATTACTTTCAGACACAATAACAGCAATCAGAATACATCCCCGCCGTGTATGGGAAATAAAAAGATCGCCACTGGGTGAACTAAATAAATTTGAAAAGATAAAGGAGACAAAGCAATTCCCTCGAAAAAGAAAGAATTTTTTTACTCGGAACTTTGTATAGTGCCTATTTTAGCTACAACAATTTTTCAAATATAACTTTAAAGCAGAATTACTGAAAGAATATGCGAACCCTAATTAAGAGGATTTTCAAAAATGATCAAAAGCGGCCAGTAGAAATGAATGCGTGGGGAGAAGAGAGCACCATGAACGACGTTGAGGTTGCATTTCAAAGGGTGGTGTAATAAAGAGACATCGCAGGACGCGGGGTTCATTGAGGTTCACTAATTTAAGGGCGAAGGGAACGCAACTTGTACCTTGTTCCTTGTATATAATTATGTGTGTCTATATATCTGTCGCTTGCAATTGACTATACAAAAAAATACGGTGCTTTCTGCAGTGCACTGCCTCTCTCCACTTTACACTGGAAAATGTATTCTCCGCAAACACAAGCACAAACACAGACAATTTCCTTCCTGCACCCGGCACTCGTTCATCGCTGCCAAATAACTCTCCAGTTACGGAAAGCAACACCTCACATAAATATCCCGAGCCAAACAATTAAACAATAAATTATAAAATGTTAGCATTTGAAGGTTAATCATTCAATGCAACAGTAAAATGAAATTCCTATTCATGATGTTGTGAGAAAATTAGGTTTTGAGGGCTTAGAGCAATTCTCGTCATTACTTTACTCTTGAAAAAACTGGATTTCCCGTAGGTTCTTTGAGAATCTTTCTCCTAATTTAATTCTATGGGATTAACAAGATTTTATCTTTGTTCTCTGTATAAACTAAGGAGGTTATAAATGAGAATTTATTAAACAAGAGTTTATTGTTCTTTGCTAAAGTTTCAAAGTGGATCAATTTCAAAGCTTTATACAAATGTTAAAGATGGTAAACAATCATATAGTATGTTTAAGATGATGATTCTCTTTATTTTACTAAGGAAGGGTGCTATAATTGAAAATTTATTAAACAAGAGTTTATTGTTCTTGCTAAAGTTTCAAAGTGGATCAATTTCAAAGCTTTATACAAATGTTAAAGATGGTAGACAATCATGTTGTATGTTTATGATGATGATACAGGTATGTAATAAAATGAAATAGAAATTTTTATTGATATTCAAGAAATTAGCTAATTTATATAACTTAAAAATTGACACTTAAATAACTCAAAGCATACAAAATAGCCAACAACCTTACCAATTATTAGAATATTTTATGATACTCTCATGCAAATGCACTTAGATGTATATCTTTGATTATATGTAAATGAATTAGAATGTACAATTTAAATATACTACACCGTGTAACTTAAAATGATTTTGATTTTGACAACTAATAAGAGAAGGAAATGAGAGCTCAACTTGAGGAATTTGAATTTAAAAGCTCAAGGTTCATATACATGCCTACACAGTTTTTCTTGGTAGATTATTGTTGGAAATTAATCTCCTTAAAGGAAATAAAGGAAAATCCCATATCCATGCATGCAAGATTTTCCTTTATTTCCTCTACTATGTCAGAATTTGATTTGGCAGAAGTATGCATGTTGAACTTTTCTTTAGCAGTTTCATCTCAAGCTGCAAGGTTCCAAGCTGCTACAGAGCATGTCACAGCCTATTTTCCCTCAAACCAAATAAATCGATGAACTTAATTCCACATAGACTTTATTCTTAAAAATTATTATTGTTTTTAAAATTAAAATTGGTAGTAGTGGTTGATTGTTATTGTTAAAATGAATGTAGTTAATTTCAAACCTATTAATTTGTACCACTAATATTCCTCTCAAAAACTTTCTTGAATCAGTTAATAGATTAGTTATGAAATTGGAAAAAATATATAAAATAGCAATCATATTTTGCATCTGAAGGGGGGGTGGTGTGGTTCTGTACACCTGATCCAATTCTCGGCATCTTTTTCTCCTAATAAGAAAACTTTGTATACAGTTGGAGAGATATATATAGAATCTATTGTCATTTTGGATTCTCTGTCTCATCTTGGTGGTCATTTTCATTCTTGTATTTCTTATATTTCTTCTTCACATTGTTTCCATATAAAAATCGAAGGGAACATTCTTGATCAAGATCTAATTGACCCAAGGTGCTAACATGGAAAGATATTCATTCTTGATCGAGAAGGATAACCCCCTTTCAGTGAATACAGAGCTTGAATTGCAAGAGTCCCTCTTAGAGATATCTCCAACGCCTGCTAATTACAGTCGTCTGGATGACATTAATAGATTGGAAGCCATTCTGTCTTATTTTGGTTAGCCATAGGGAAAGAGCATTACAAATGCAGTCTTCTTGGAAACAAAGCTTCTATAGCGCCTTATTGCCCCTGTAGTTGCAGTTTACATGATAAACTATCTAATGAGCATGATTACATGAATACTCTGTGGTCATTTGGGCAACTTGGAGCTTATTGTTGCTTCTCTTGGGAACACTGGGATTCAAGTTTTTGCTTATGGACTCATGGTAACCAGAATACAAAACAAGTGTGTGTGACTAGAGTAGCGGGATACATCGGATCATGGCTAGTCAAAAATCTACTAGAAAGGGGCTACACTGTCAATGCAACCCTTAGAGACCCAAGGAATGGACACAAACATTTGGGGCCAGAAAGGGAGAAGGTTTTGGCAAAATATTGGAGTGGCAAATTGATGACCAACGTTAACCTAGGTTCCTTGTTATTAATTATTTTGTCAAATGCTTGATATTTGTGCTTCATTTCAGAGTTATGAGTGCGTGGAAATGTGTGTTATTGTAAATTTTCTTGGAATTTGAACTCCTCTATCTGCTTAAGGAAATGAACTTAGTAACTTAAAAGGCCTGGTTAGTTATCTATGAGGCAAATGGGTCATATTATGTAAGGATCGGACCTGTCCATTCCACCAAGTAAATAATAGCCATCAAATGGACAAAGTATGTAGACCATTAGTAATCACAGCAAAATCGTCCCTTGTGTTAATTGATGATTCAACGATGACTCTTCCATCAAATGCATCCATTACTAACTAAAAAGCTTGGGACAAAGGTCTTCATAAGGAAATCGCATTTAGTTAGAACACTTTTTAGGAGCTATTAAGAACAAATGGGCCACAATTCATTATTTTTACTGAATCCCATCATGAAATTTGATAACATGTTGTTCCATATACTGCTTTTCTTGTCGTAACTTATAACATCTTCTACTTAGAGACGCCATTTAAAACTGTGGTAAACATATTTAGATATGGACATATCATCATGAAATTTTGGTTCCCTGATGGTCATCAAATGCTTAAACCCACTATTGTCAATCAATATTCCAAGGCAAATGCAATTTCAAGAAAAATGTTACTTATAGTACTGAACTCTATAAAGGTAGAATCTATAAAAATTGGAGGCCCACGAGTTATGTGGACTGGTTTGGAATAAGAATAGTGCAAATTCTATGAACTCTTAGATGATGCCTAAAGAGAGTAAAGAAAAAAACACACTATTCAAGGGAAATAATTCATAACTATTAATATTTGAAGAGTAGAAGAAAGGATCAAGTGCTTTTGAAGTATGGAAAGCATTAATATGTTGATAAAGAATAAGAGGATGTTTTGGCTTCCTTAATCTTTTTTGTTCCATAGTGTACGTGCCATATACTGAATGCAGCTGTTACCATTAGCCAAGAAGAGTGAATATTTTATCATTACAATGTTTCCCATATTTAGAGTTTCTTGAAGTAAATGGCATATCGAACTATATGAATAAATAAAGGAAGTGTTGCGAAATTGACATGTTTGATAATTAAGTGGATGTTTACATTCCTTTATATGTATAAAATGCAAATGAGAATTGTGATGTGTTATGTATTAAATGAGACTCTTGATGTAATGTTTCTATATGTATGGAATGGAATTAGATTTTACAAGGTATGATGTTGAAGATGATAGGTTGATAAAGTCGTATAATGATTTCATGATGATTTTACATGGCATGTTGACGATGACACATTATGGATTTCTTATGATTCACATGCATATATGATGGTTATGATGTGAAATGGAAATAAGGATAAATTCTTTTAATTATGATAAGATGGATGTTGACCTAATTATGTGGTTTTGTGAGTGTCTGTGTAGTTTATCAGTTTTAGAATATGATTTCTTGTTACTACACAACTCCATTATTATCTTCTTAGTTTTGCTTGTTTAGTATTCCTCATTGTTGGGTTGGGTATCTTTCATGTCAGGAAAGATTCTGAGGAAGCTTAACGGCTTCATGGTAGGGTGGTAAAGCACTCCTACAATATTCTCGCCCTTCTGCTCTTATACAGGTTCTGGAGCTTCTCTCAAAATCGACGACATAATTAGTACATCTTGGTATTTTGGTAACTAAAATTATGGTATCCTTTTACATTTGAGCATATATGTATATGTATCATTTTGTTAAATTTAATGATAGTTAATCAACTAATGTTGACTGGTCAATTTTTAGATGACTTTGACTCTCATTGAATATTTTGCATTATATGGAGATTATTGATGTGGCATTGGCTTTGTAGGGGCAGTCCTTACAGAGCAACTTCCATAAGCCACTCTTCTACCATCACCAAAGAAATCTAGCTATCAAATCAAGTCAAGCCTTCTTCATTGATTGGGTCCTTATTTGACCGTTTCCTTAAAATGACTTGTAAAAAATGGTTGCTGCCACATCACAAAATTTTCACTCTTCTAGATTATTGTTGGAAATAAAGGAAAATCCTATATCCATGCATGCAGGATTTTCCTTTATTTCCTCTACTCTATCAAAATCTGACTTGGCAAAAGTATACATGTTGAACTTTTCTTTAGGAGTTATTTCTCAAGCTACAAGGTTCTGGGCTACTAGAGAGCAACTTCCATAAGTCACTCTTCTACCATCACTAAATAAATCATTGTTAAACCTAGCTATCAACTCAAGTCAAGCCTTCTTTAGTGATCAAGTCCTTGTTCAACTCTGAGATCAACTTGAGAAATTTGAATTTAAAAGTTCAAGGCTCATATCCATGCATGCAACATTTTTCTTGGTAGATTATTATTGGAAATTAATCTTTACTTGGTAAAGTTAATTTTATTGAACTGTCATCTACATAATATTGAGGTTTTTTTCTTTATTTTCCCTAACAAACCTTGTTTCTCGTGATTTGATCTTGATGTGCATGATCTTTGTTTCAATTCTTAAACGGTAATATTTACTTTGAAACAATTATCTAGTAATTAGCTAAATTTTGGTTCTCTATGTTATTTTCTAGCTTTCATAAAATAAAATGCAAACCTTACCTACTAGATAACCCATGAAGGATAATATGTGACAATAGCACTTATTCTTTGTTATTGCCCTAAAAGTCAATTTCCTTATATATGTGCATTTAAGTCCTAAAATAACATTTCAACTATATTTTCTTAGTTTAATCTATTTTTATTATTATATTAATTTAACTAATTTGTATTTGAAAGATAGGGATTTTAGAATAAAACTTGCAAAGAGGTGTTAGGGAAACCACACAACCCAAATTCCAAATTGTAAATTTTAATCTATCAATGAAGAGAAATAAAATCAAATACAAATTTCATATATGAATTCAAATCAGAACAAATTCACTCAATTAGTAAAAAAACCTTGGTTATTCTTCTCTTCTTTGTGATATAATGTTGGTTGTCAAATTCATAACACAAATTTTACATATGATCACACAAAGACTCAAAGATTATGATTGATGATAATTGGGAAGCATTTTCTCTTTTGTAGGTTTCAATATTCTAATTGACAATTTCGGCTAATATGTGAGGATAGATGATCAATGTTAGAGACTAGATCAGACAACTTATTTAGATAATAGCAATGTGGAATTGGCTACATGATTAAGATGGGTTGAATTGATTAAAGAGTTTATTGGTTGTACAAGAGGTGGAACTTAATTTGAGTGACAATTGGAGAGGGGAATTGGAAACTTAATTAGCATGAAATAATTATGTAATTGTGTGTACGAAGTTAATAATTTTTTATTAAAAAAATGCTTTACTTTTAGAAGATGGTGCTTTTGTTTAAAAGATGTGAATAATTAAAATCGTTATTTAATTGTGGGAGAAAAATTGTAACTGATATAATTAAATAATAATAAAATATATAATTAAAGTGTGAGGAAGTGATTAAATTAACATTATAAAATATTTAAAGAATTCAATAATTAAAATCCTTTTAATTAAGAGAGAGGAGGGAAATGTTCATTTTAGAAATTGAATTATAAGAATGACATTGAACTAATTAAAAACTGAAATTCATTTAATTAATTAAGAAAATAAATTTATCAAAAGTGTTGCTTATTGGTATCAAACAATTTTAGGTGTCAACATTTTGTATCTTTGAAGTGTACACTAGAATTGTGCAATTCTCTAAACCATTATATCCAAGGTATCCCATGGATTGGAAGGATTGGATTGTGTCTTAGAGCTCCCTAGTCATGGAGGGAAAAAAGGCATACAAACAAGCATGAAAATAACTCTTAGTTGAGCATTAGAAATGCAATCCTTTCTAGTAAACCATGAAACAAGAGATTCTTAGACAAGAGAAAGAGTGCTAGTGTCAAAGATCTTCCGAAAGATGCAATGCAAGATGAGACTTATGCTAGAATGAAATGCAAAGATGGAACTATATTATTAACATGAGAGTATTACAAGAACCATTCTAATTAATCTAAGTGAACTATGCTATACAAAGAAAACTAAGCTAATGCATATGAGACTAAACTAGCATGATCATGAGAGAATGAGATGAGAGAGAATAGAAGTTCTCCACAAAACGCTTCAAGAAAACCTGTAAGTAAACTTGTAGCATAACAATAGCTCAAAATCGGGATCCTTAGAGAAGGAGAGAGATCTCTTTTTTAAAGATGTATGGATGGTTGAGCTCAAGGTCAAGAGATGGATGATCAACGACGAGGATTGACTTTTGACATGATCCATATGCACATTCATCTCCTCCAATCAAAATGAGTTGACTTTTCATATGAGACAAAGTCTTTTTCTTTTGTTTTGAAAATAGGAGAAATGACTTATATGTGCAACTTAGGAATATGTGGGAATGGGGTCTTTTATTCAATTAAAAGGGGATGTTTTCTCTTAATCAAATATGGACTTAGTAAATATAATCAAACCATAGGTTTTTTTTAATAAATTGATTTTTGATAATTTGATCTAAACAAACGATTAAATAATTTAACCAAAATGTTGAGAAGGGGGCTAATAGTCTAAGTGACCATTTTTCGGTGATTACATTTGCCCCTCTTTGACTAATGTGTGATTGATCTGGGAACACATTACATCAAAGAATTAAGAAGCCAAGTAGGCAGCTGTAACAACCACTTTTCTTGGGTCTTAACTAACAACTAGCATATCAAATATGTAATGTCCCCATCTTTTTAGCATATCAGTGTAGTTCTTAGCCTTTACATTCTCCGAAGGCTAAGTGGAGAAATAAGGAGAAATTGATTAAATTAATTTCTTATAAAGTCAAAAGTCAAAAGTTTTTTTTTAAAAAGTGACTTTATATTTAATTAATTTTATTTATTGGAGAATGCATTAATTATTGGAAGGGGGAAGCTTCTAGTAATTTAATTTTCTAGAAGCACAATTAATTATTGTATTGCAAGGGAGAAGCTTCTAGCAAGTGCATTAATTATTGGGAGGAGGAAACTTCTAGAGAATGCAATTATTAAATATTTTATTTAATTATTGTATTGCAAGAGAGAAGCTTCTAGCAAGTGCATTAATTATTGGAAGGGGGAAACTTCTATAGAATGAAATTATTAAATATTTTATTTCCTTCTACGAGGGTCAAGGAAAAGTATAAAAAGGGGTGAGAGCTTCATTGTTTATCATCTGATATCAAGTTGGGAGAAGAAACTAAGGTTTTCGATTTCAGCCAGCCATTGGACAATGTCAACTCTTCAGTGTTGCAACCATTTGAGGTGGTGAAATATCCATTGAATTTGGTATTTGGGAGAGCTTCAATTCAGGAGTTCTATTTTGTGCTTAAATTGGAGAATAAAATTTGATTGCTACAGTATGCATGCAGGATGCCACGCTACAGTGTCTATGCTTTATTTATTTCCATTCTTGGGCATCACTATTATCATTGTACTTCATCAGCATATGATTTTGCTCTAATAATTTAGAATAAATTTTTTTCGCATCATTGTTTGCATCTTGTTTCCATGTATTTGCACTAATAATACCTAAAGAATAGCATGTGAATATTAGTTCCTTGAGGGGTTATTATAGTGGTATCATAGCTTTCTTGCAAAGTGTTTGACGAAATGTCAAACAACTAAAGTATAAAGAATTTTGGTGTTTGAAGAAGTTATAACCTATTGGGGTTATTACAGTGGTATCAGAACGGTTTCCTGCTAGCTTGATAGGGTTTATGCAACCACCATTCAATTTAGTTTACAAAAGAAAAAACAAAAGGGCTCTATTTATACAGGGAACCAACATAGCTGAGAACATGACTAATAGACATTCTCAAAGCCCATCTAGAATTATGAGAGATGATGAGGCTTTACAATGTCAAGATAGGCTTCTATAGTCAATAGAGGCAAGTACATAGGCAATGATGGCTATGATGCAACATTTGATTGGGGAAAATAGGAGAAATAGTCATAATAATGACTAGGATGATAGGAGCATAGTAGGATCACAGCATAGGACTCAGTTTGGGACAGCCGACAGACCCACACGTCCTACATTCAGGGAAGAAACTCCAGCACTCACACCTCATGATATGGTAACAAATATTGCAAATGAACTCTGACAAGCGAGGAATGAGTGGGATTCATTACAAGCATATGTACAAGACAGATGGACATTTGACAAGTACCTGAACTACAGAGCTGCCAGGTAGAAGTAGGCAGATAAACACAGTGAGTTGCAATAGGTCACCAACAAGTTGGCATTACCCACATTTGATGGCAATGGGAAAAATGACTGCTTGTGCTTGGATTCATAAGGTGGATACTTTCCTATCTCTAAAGACGATGATAGAATTCGAAGCACTCAAGTATGCCACTTAAGTTAAATTAAAGAGAGATTTTTTTTTTTAATAAAGATATTTTAAATTACAAAAAGTGTGCATGAAAATGTAAAAGATAATAAAATATTAAAAGAAATTGATTAGCAAGTTCCCTCGTGTGATTGCACAATCAGAGCCTCAAATTAGGGAAGAACTCTTTATCAGAGATCCGGAGCTCATTTTGCAGGGGATCGAGATTTGGAGAAGGAAGTTTTCAAAAGAAAGGGGTTTTCTTGTGTTCTTTGTGGGATTGCGTGTTTGTGTGGTAGAATCTTGTGATTAATTTACACAATAAGATTTCATCTTCCAATCTTCTATCTGCTTCATGTTTGGATAGATCCGTTCTCAAATATTTGTAGATTTGTTTGATATCATTGATGAAACCCTGTTGTGAATCTTAATTTATCTTCGTATCGGCGTTATCTGTGTCTGAGGAATGGAGTTTTTTGAAAACCCTCGTATTGGAACTTTTGCTCTTCATTTCTTGATAATATTTGAGAATGAATTTTAGTTTTGAAACCCTTGTTTGAGTGTTTGAAATTGGGATGTGGATATTGTAATGAAAACCAAGTTTGTTTTATTGATTTCAACTATTTAATCTCGATTTGTATACTAGGTTTATATTGGGAAATATATATATATATAATTACATAGTAATTTGTAATTACTATGTAATCAGATTATTAAATATTAAAAAATAAAATTTTGCAAATTTAAATGGGGAAGGGCATGTTTTGGTTGTTTTTTTTTTAAAACAAAATATAAAAGAAAAGAAAAAAATTAATTAAATTAAATGGCAGGCAACGGCCACCACGCCTCCACCCCCTCTTTTCTCTTCCCATGCCTACAGGTTACCAGCGGACTTTTAAAGCTTACTGCATGACAGTCTCTACTGCCATAGCAATAGGACACTATCATAGGCAATACCTGCTACTATGTCAACAGAGTTAATGTGACAGCAAGTCGGCGGGCTATAAACATTATTAAGAAGTTTGTTTTTTTATTTTATTTTTATTATTATTTAGTTTTATTAAAATTTTAAATAAAATTGTTTTTTTTTTTTTGGTCGATAATAAGTTTATATTTTATTAATAAAAATAGATTTACATCATAGAGAAAAAGGTCCATATTTCTATCATAGAGGACCATCATATACATTATGCCTTATTTCTCACTTGTAAACATTACGAAAACACCTCTTTATTAGGCTATTATGTTTTAATTTGCACAACCTACAACTATATCCTTTTCATCTCCTTCTATGGTCATGATGATCACATTTCAAAAAGCTTCTATTATGGCATAAACAAAAAACATTCTATATTGATTGCTTTCAACTTCTCAAATTTTTTTTTGCCATTTATAGAGCTATTTAAGCCTCCCTTTGCCCTGCCTTCTGCTACATAGGTCCTTCAATCCTTACACATGCTTTGTTATGTAGCTACATTTTGTCACTACCATAAAAAAACCTCCCTTACATTCTGTCATCATGCAAACAAAAATGGATGCCCATCTTAGCTTTAAGCTTTGCAAAAATTCTTGGCCGACCTCTTTCCCTTTGGAAAAATAGTGGGTAATGTGGGCTTCCTCCATTTGTCTTCAAAGGACCTAATAGCTATCTTTAGGCTCTCCCATGCTTGGCGACGTTCATCAATATAAGTGACCTTGTCAATCTGTCCCTGCGACCAATTAACAAAAGGGAAAACTCCTTTCTCCCTCCCTTCATCATCATCCTCATAACCTTCGCTGAAGTTGAAGGCCCACTCGCGATGTGCCCACTCCAAAAGTGTCTCCAATTCTAGAATTAAGGCCTTTTCAAAGAGAGCCTTCATTACCCAGGCCACATTTTTCTCATGGTCTCCCACCTGTAGACCCCAAGCCATCAACATTGCCGCAATATCCACCTGAATCTTCCAGCAATGGTCCGCTTCTTGAGAGAGGGGGCCCAAGGTTTCTTGCATTGCTCGGATGACTTCTTCTAATGGGCATTTCACCATTTGCTTTAGACGTCGATCTACCACCCGCCAAAAAGAGCTTTATGTTGCTTCTGTCTTAAAGGTGAATGTTGCCTCCATTGGACCTGCACTATTTTCCTTTCTTAATTTAGACTTATGCTTTGAAAGGCTACCTCCCTTTCTTATTTTAAGAGCCTCCTGCACGCTTTGTTGATGCGGCTTTGTTAGGTTTAAATGCTTCAACATTCTCTTTTTTTAAAACCATTTCCTCCACTATCGCAAATTTTCATTCCACACGATCTGCAAGGACTAATCGCTCCTTAAAATCTATCTAAAACCTCCTTTTCTGACTTACCCATCCTTTGGGCGCATTCAATTAAAGTTACCTACATTCCTTAATCATTAGTTGTGTGATTTAAATCTACTCCATCAGTTAAATGTTCAACCCAAACTATTTCATCATTTAAGGATATTGCCCACTTTGACAGGATGTCCGCCTCCATATTTCCTACATGTTTGATGTGAGTAATCATAAAATCTTCAAAGTGACTTAATTCTTGTACAATTGAGTCAATTACCATTTGGAGATGCCATGCATTTATTTGCATTTTTTAGATAGCCTGCACCACTATGAGAGAATCCCCTTCTAAATGCAGCTTCTTAATCCCCCTCCTTTCTTGCTAACATTACTGCTAGCAGGACTGCTTAACACTCTGTTGTGTTGTTAGTGCTTGCGGGTAATTTTTTTTGCTTCTTTCAGTAAAATGCATCCTGCACTATCTTTGAAAACAACCCCAACACCTAAGATCCCTGGGTTGCCACTAGTTGCTCCATCAAAATTTGCTTTTAACCAGCTTTCCATTAGAGCTTTCCATTCAATCTTTTCCATCTTTACCTTTTTCTTATTGGTTATCAGTGCCCACAAGGGGGATTTAAATCTTATCCCTGGCCATGATGATTACAACACACTATCTTATTTTGTGTAAGGTATTTGCATAGCTTGTCTTTTTGTGGCCGAGACACTTACTGTCTCCTCTATTGCATTAATAATCCTATTTAAGCATCTTCTCAGATTCTCTATTTCTGCTTGAAAGATCCTTCTATTTCGTTCCTTCCACAATTCCCAAATAATCAATGATGGTGCTACTAACCAAATACTTGAGAGAGTTGTTTTTCTCTGTTCCCTTGGCCATCCATCAAAAACCTCCTTGAGGTTTTGGGCTCTCGGGCCTTGCCATCTCAATTTGAATTGAACCATATCCCAACATTTCCTTGCATACTAACATTGAACCAAAAGGTGATTTAAAGTTTCCTCATTCTTCTCACATAAAGGACATCATGAAGGTCCTATTATTCCTATTCTCCTTAGCCTTTCCATAGTCAAAATTCTACCATTATAAGCTAGCCATGCAAAAGCACCCGCCTTAGGTAATATATCCTTATTCTAGTAGAGACCCTTTGAGGTAAAAACATCATTCTTAGTTTCAACCAAAATATTGTAGCCTAATTTGACTAAGTAATTGTCTGACAGAGATCCACACCAAATAATTTTATCCTTCTTTTTGCTCACAAGCAAATTCCTTTCATTTAAGATGCTCTCCATATGTTGCTTTTGCTCATCAGTCAGCTCCTCTCTTGAAACATCTTTCCAACACCATTCCTTCCCTGCCAAACCTTCCTTGTCTACCATATAGTCAGACACATAAACCCCCCATCTTTCTTTAAAGTATGTTTTTAGCTCATTACAACTTTCCTCCTTCCCCAAAACTTTATGTCCATTCCAAGAGTCTTCCTGAAATTTTGCTTGTTTCCTATCCCCAATATGCCATGAGATATGCTTAACAATAATTTTCCTGTAGGAGAGCGTGAAATTCCATATTGTTGATCCCTTTGGTGGATCTTGCACCGTCAAAATCCATTGATCTTCATCGAAGTCTAAATATTTACCTTTCAGAATTCTCACCCAGTAGAGCAGTGGATTTTCATACATTGCCTAGATTAGTTTAGCTCCCAGTGCTTTATTCATCAGTTGCCAATTTTTGATCCCCGCTCCTCCCTCATCCTTGGGTTTGCAAATCTTTTCCCATGTAAGTAAGGGTATTTTATCACCTTCATTAGATCCATTCCAAAAGAACTTTATCATCTTTTGCTCCAGAATGCGGACAGCTTTTTTGGGTATATCTAAACACATCTTTACAATAACTGGTATATCTGAGATTATTGTTTGGAAGCATAAGGATTCTGCCTACTAAAGATAACCATTTTACTTTCCAACCCTCCATCTTCTTCTGGCATTTATGTATCAAATTATTCCAAAGATCTGCTTTATTTCTGCCTGCAAAAAAAGGAATCCCTATGTGCTTACTTGGCATCAGCCTAATTTTTATATTCATGATCTTGCATATTCTAATTTTAATACATTGTGGGGTGTTGAAAAAGAATATCTCTAATTTATTCCAATTAATGAACTGTCCTGAAATCCTTACATAGAGTTCTAGAGTGTGTTTCATAACCTTTGCTTCTTCAACACTTGTTATGCGTGCTAAAAAAGTATCATCTACAAATTTTAAGTGAGTAAGGGCTTCTAATATCTTTGTTATTTTGATCCCTTTCCATAATCCCTGTTCTCGTTGTCTATGGATTAGCCTTCCCAAAACCTCTACCATAATGATAAAGAGAAAAGGGGATAGAGGGTCACCTTGTTTGATACCTTTCTCTTGTTCAAAAAAACCTTGAGGGCTCCCATTTATCAATACTGAGAAGCAGGGTGTATATAAGCAACTTTCAACCCATTGCACACATTCCTATCCAAACCCAAACCTCCTTAACACATTTAGCAAAAAACCTCTATCAACCTCATCATAAGAACATTTTATGTCTAATTTAACCATCATATTTTGCATTTTTGAAGCTCGAATAGTGTGAACTGCTTCATGTGCAATAACAACCCCCTCAAATATAGATCTTCCTGGAAGGAAACTGCTCTGTTCTGTTGAAATGATTGAGCTTAAAACCTATTTGAGTCTATTGGCCATAACTTTAGAAATAATCTTATAAACTGTATTACATAAAGATATTGGTCTAAAATCTTCAAAAGTCAATTGTGTAGCTTTTTTTGGCACAAGAGCTATAAAGGTGTTGTTGAAATCTTTAAGGATGAAACCCCCTTGCCTTGACTCCTCAATCATTGCCCACAATTCTTTTCGAAAGATAAACCCCAATCTCTAAAAGAACATTTCTGGAAATCCATCTAGGCTTGGAGCTTTATCCCCACCTAAACCTTTTAAGGCTTCATTAACCTCACTCTCTATAACTAGAGCCATTAGTGCTTTATTTTGAGATTTTGAAATCATAGTCAGAATGACATTCAAAACATCTTCCACCTTGTTCTGGTTTTGTTCCTCCTACTGTCTCCTATGGGAAAAGAAATTTACTGCCTCTAAATTGATCTCCTCACTATTTTGTATGAGAGCCCCTTCTGAGTTTTGAATCTCAATTTTTTTGTTGTTGCCTCCCTTCTATTTATCACCGAAGTATGAAAAAAAAGGGTATTCCTATCTCCCTCTCTTAAACATACTTCTCTTGATTTCTACCTCCAAAAGGTTTCTTCTTTGATAAGACACTCGTCTAATTCATTTCTTAGAGCTTTCTCTTCCTTAAAATCCTCTTCAAACATACCATTTTCAATGACTCTTAGGCTTAAAATTTTTAATTTCTCCTTTATGTCCTTTTTTCTGTTCAAAAATGTTCCCAAAGTGTTCTCGATTCCAAATCTTCAACTGTTCCTTAAGATATTGTCATTTTTTGAAGAAGATGAAAGCTTTGTTACCTTTCCTTATTGGAGCATTATTCCACCACTCTGCAATCAAATCAGCAAAGCCTTCAGTTTTAAGCCACATAGCTTCAAATTTGAAAGGGCATCTATCCGAAGTTTTTTCATCTTGAATTCTCAAAAAAATAGGGAAATGATCCGAACCTTGAAAAGGGAGAATTTCTGCAAAACATGACCAATTTGTCTCTGCCCAGTTGCTTGCCACAAAAAATCTGTCCAGCTTTTCAGCTATATGCACAAAACCCTCTCTTCTATTAGTCCATGTGAATTCCCCTTTTTTGAAAAGGATTTCCAATAATCCACTATCATTAACAAAATTATTGAAATCTCTTTAGCTTTTTGAACTCCAACCTTTCCCACCTTTTTGTCTGCCAGGTTCAGAATAGCATTAAAGTCAGCACCTAAAATTGCCACTTCATTACCTAAATCTTGCAATTTAGCTAATATGGTTTGCCATAATATCCTTTTTTGAGCATTACTATTTGGATCATATACATTTATCACCGAAAAAGAACAATGTAATTGCTTTACATATACTTTGATCCATTGCCAGTTTGTGTCCAATTGGGTAGCAGTTACCTCTAGAATATCTGATCTCCATAAGATAGCCATGCCCCCTAAAGCACCCCGAGCCCTTGTCAGCAAAAATTCCCATTTCCTAAATTTATTCTTGAAAATGGTGAAATCCTCCTCCTTAATATTTGTTTCTTGTAGCATCACCAGATCTAGTTTCAATTGATCAAGACATCTTTTGATCAATCGAATATTGTCAGGGGCATTGTAGCCCCTGACATTCCATGACAGTGTTTTCATGGCTCTTGGGAAAAGGCTAAACCTTCCCAATCTTAAGATTTTGGATTGGCTTGCTGCATTGTCTGCCAACTCCAGTTTTAACTTGATAGATTTGGGGCTCGTTTCCTTTTTGCTACCTACATTTGGTTTCTACTTCTTAGAGCTTGTTTTCTTTATAGATCTTTCATCCAAGATACCTAGGCATTCCAATAAACCTAAATCATTTAGGTTATCCTCTCTCTTTGGATTAGCTTGAGATGATTCTCCTACTTCCTTTGAGAAACTACTTTTTATTGTTTCCTCAAAGGAGTCGTAGAGGTTTTGGCTTGGGGAGACCTCTATACCCTTAAAGGCATAATTTTCCTCACCTGGAATTATCATTTCTCTTTGATCTTGCATTATCAAAGGTGTTGCCACTATTATTCCTAAAATTCCTCTAGGATATGCATCTAGGTTTTTAGGCGGACTTTTATCTATTTCATTACCAAACACTAGGACTTTAGAGGGAGTTTCGCTAACCTTTTCTTGTGTAGCTATTGTCTCCTCCGTGTTGTCCTTTTGCATCACCTCTCCCTTATTGCCTTGCTAGTGATCCCTAGGAGTTCTTGTAACCACTTGGGTTGAGATCTCTTTATTGTTATGAACCTTAGCTTCTGTTTCCATAAAATCTTTCTCCACATTTGCAATCTATATAGTGTTTAAGTTGTCTTGTTGCTTACCGAGCTCTTTAAGATGAACTTGATCATTTAAACTGTTCTCCTTCTCATTCTGGCCTTCCCTCAATTCTAGCTCCTCCAAAAGTTTATCAACATCTAATTCTTTCCCCTTCAATGATCTACTATTCTGGAAAGCCTCTTTTGGGAGTGGATTTTCCTCCCTGTCCCATACCTCAATAGGTTATTTCCATACTCCATTTTCTGTGCTTAGAGTGATGAAGTATGGGATAGGGTTTCCTTCCTTTATATTTATAGAGACCCTTGGGTGAGAGGATGAATCTTTTAAGTTTAGAACATCCTTTGTTCTGATAAAGGATCCAATCATATTCCCAATTTGTGCTAAAACCTCCTCCCCCCAATATTCTGCTGGTAAGTTGTAGAGAAAAAATTTGACTCCTAATCCTTCATAAAAATTCCTTGACCTTCTAGAAGGTAAGGGTCATTGTTTAGGATGTCTGATTTATCTTCTTTGTTGGGTGTAATCCCCATGTAAAAGCCATTTGTTAGGGTTTTTAGCCTACATTCCTTACCCCATATTGCTTTACATCCCAATCTTATCGTTTTAACAGAGGGCCATGGACCTAGCCATTTAAAAAAGAAAGCTTTCTCTTGTAGCGCACTAGTAGTTTCTTTCCATATTGTATTGTCTATGTGAATAGTAGACATGACCTCATAGGTGATATGCTTATCTAGTTTTTGGGGAGGATCTTTATCTGTTTCTTCCACTGTTGTCTCTACCTGTTGCTACTGCTTTGGTCAATAGAATTTGTGTGCAATTTTTGTGAAATTGAATTGATCGAACTTCCTGTGGATTATCTTTTGACCATGCAATTATTTTTTCCATTTCCTCTCATTCCCCCATTTTTGTTTGTAAGTCCTTTGCGGAGGGATGAAATGCTTACTATTCTACAAATAGGGTTTGGGTCTTTGATTTCTTGATCTTTCATATCTATTCCATGGCCAACGATTTATGTTTTCTTGCCCATAAGACCATCCTTCATGATGTCAAAAATCAGAGCGTGTAGTTGCCTACCATTCCTTCCTCCTTTTGCAAGTAGCCATTGTTGTCCTCTCTTGAACCGCTCTTGCTCCCACTCCATTTCTTAAGATTTAAATAACATTGTCATTATATGTTAAATTAAATTTTAATAAATGTTATTAATTATTAAATTTTAAAAAGGTATTAATATTTTTTTAATAATAATTATTTTATTATTAGTTAATAATTATTTTATTAATAATTTAATATAAGTTTTAGATTACAGTAAAAAATGTTTTGAAGGGACCCAAAACCCTTTACAAGAAACTAGAGATAAACATTAAGCACCACCAGGTTTTACAAAGACCTGAAACTTGAAGAAAAGACAAAACCAACACAAAAGACCAGGTTTTATAGGGAACTGAAAGCACAAGTTTAAACCAAATAAAAGCAACCAAGTTTTACAAGGACCTGGAAACTAAAGTTTTAAACAAGTTGGAAAACAAAAAGCAAAACCAAAAAAACCACATGGACCAGTAACCAGCCCACCAACACCCACAACCAGTACCTACAACAGCTCTTTGATGATATTTGCCACCTCTTTTCCTATTTATGTTGTACTCTAGTTAATTTTAGACAAAGCTAAAGTAGGAGCCTCAAGAGCCTCAGTGAACTTTTTCCTCATGCTCTACCTAGTTCTCTTACTAGGTCCTCCTAGACTCCCCATCCCTACATTATCTAGAGATATTATCTCCTCATTGCTCTTCTTACCCAGATTGGTCGCCACTGCACATAAACTAGATTTAACCTATTCCATTATTTGCCCACTTTTCTTTATTAATTAAGGGAGCTCCTTCTAATAATCCTTGAACTTTTCAAGGATGTTTCCAATTTGTATTTCCAACTGAGCTCTTATGGTATGTTCATAGTCCAGCTCTTCCTGCATAATCCCCACTTTTTTCTTGAGTACCATGATCTCATTGTAAAGCCAAGAATCACCTTGAAGGGAAGCCTCCGCTTTAAGCTTAACAGTATGAAGGAAGGATAATTTAGCTTCATGAGACTCTTCCTTGCCTTCATCATCAACCCTAATCTCATAATCAACAGCAGTAGTAATTGTATTGATTTGGATATCAATGTTGATATCTTGCTTCTCTGTCCTCACCTCATTTTCCACTTTACTCATATTGTTGTCCTTAGCAGCAAGGTCTTTCTCCTCATTTTCCTTACCAATGTTCTTCTCCATTTTCTCCTCATTGTCATTCCTCTTCGGGCTTTGTTTCTCTTCATCCTCCCCCAGGGCTTCTGACTCGACATTAGAATCAATAATTCTATCCTTGCTACCCTCCACATTATCTTTATTAATCAAGAGTGCTTTTCTCCCAGAATATCCATCCAGGTGTTGGAATTAACAAGTGGGAAGATTTACTTCTAAGAGGGGGGGGGGGGAGGGGGGGTGAATCAGAAGTGACTAACTTTAAATTTTTCAAATCCTTTCAACTAATATTATCCACATGCATCTAATTCACCTGATAAACATGAAAGTAAAAGACATGCATGAAAATAGATAACACACAAATTTGGTAACCCAAAAACCCTCCAAAATGAGAAGGTAAAATTAGGGTGCGGATGACACCCACAAAATATCACTGCAACAATGTGTAATTGTTCAAGGTTACAATGTTTGACCACTTCCAATGGTTTTCCCTATGACAGGCCTGTCCTGTTAAAGACTTTACACCCTGTTAAAAGTGACCTGGTTAAAGGATTTCACTACCCTGCTAAAAGTAGGCCTAGTTAAAGGACTTTAGTACATTCACTTGGAATGCCACCCTATTAAAGGACTTACAAATGACTGCTAATCCAACCTAAGTCCATAGGATTTCCATATCTAATACAATTGCTAAAAAGTATTAGAAGATTTTGACCTGATAACTTGGAATCCTCAATTGTTGATTATAGATCCTTGTTCTGCTCTGACTGATCTAATCCTTACTTGATCTGATATGTCACTCTTTGAGGTTGTGATACTCTATTCTTAATCAACTGGATTCTAGAATGTTGCTTTGTTCTTCACTAAGTCTTTTTACCCTTTCTGCAATTCGCTTTAATTCACCCATACACTTCTTTCTCACATATCCTCTCTCTTGCATAATGGGGCTTCATCCTCCTCATAAATATTTTGAAGACTTAGGGTTAGGTATGAATCTACGATCAATATTAAATCTTCATTTCCCACTCATTTCTTGCACTTTTCCTATTGGTTGCATGCCTTCTCCATTTTTCTTATTGGTTGCATGCTAATTGCATAGGTAATGCAAAAGATTCGATCTTATCTTCAAGATTCTTTGAGATTCATCCAATGTCAGCTCCAAAAATAGTTTACATATGAGTTTATGAAGATACAAACTTGTATGTTGATTTTGTGTTACTCGGCACTTACTAGTTGCTGATGCTCGGCACATATAGGAGAACTAGCTCACTTAGCTCCTATAGTAATTCTATTTCACACGACATCTATACTCTTCTCGGCACCTATAGTGACTCGGCACTTGAATTTCACTCGACATATGAAGATTGCTCGACACCTAAAGTTCACTTGGCATCTATTGAATTCTATGGCTTGGCATACACTGTAGCTTGGCTTCTGTATTATACTTGGCATCATCTTGAGAATTTGGTTAAGTGTGTTGAAACTCAAATGTCAAAACCAATCTGAGACTAACACTAGGTTGGAACTAAGGTCCCCCATTTCCATTTTTTCATCATTGTCAGAATTCTCAGAGTCTATGATTTCCTTGATGTTTTTCTTATTACTCTCTCGTTTGAAACCCTTTTTCTTGCTATTGCTATTGCCCTCCTTGCTTTTAACCTTAATTCTCTTAGAATGAGAATTATTGCCAGGCACTTTTCACTTCTTCTCCAAAACCTAAGAGGGTTTAATGGCCTTACTTTTACATAAATTTTCTATAAGTAAAATTAAACCTTCATGCAGCATAGGATGAGAATCTTTCTTCCTATGAGCATAGAGGCTTTGAAGCAGAGAATACTTCAAGTAAAACGGAAAGGAGATCTTATCTTTATGCCTAAAATGATTTAGGAAAACAAAGTGAAATTTATGAACTCTCTTTGCTCTAACATAAAGAATAAAATACTCATAGATACATGACAATACATCCCTCTAGATGACCTTAATTTATTTTAGATCATAGAAGTCACCATTTTTCTCCAAGTTTTTCTATTTAGCTCCTATCTTCGAAAATTTCTTAAAAGATGCCTTCGTGATACTAGTCTCCTTACTAAATTTTATCCCTTCCATGGGAAGTCTCATAATCTTAGATACAAACTCTTTAGTCAAGTTCATTGTGACCCCATGCAATGTGACCCTTTCTTCAAACCAATTTTTGAAGAAGATCTCAGTTGTGTGTGGTTTATACCCATGGAGTCTCTCAATGTAAGTCATAACTTTCCCTTTCTGCAAAATCTACCACATAGAAGCATTTGCCTTCCACTCCCTACAATTGCTCGGTTCTTTCTTTCTTGGTTCGCCTCCCATCTTGTGTTCTTTTTTACCCTTGCAATTCGCTCAAGAAATGGAAAGTAGAATTATGATAATCGAGGAACTTTTAACCTTACATACATGTCAAATACAAATCATAATAGCACCAAAGTATTTCTTAGGGAAACTCATACTATCCTTTATAAATCTATCACTCCCCTTAATAAATTTCCCAATATTAGGAAATATTTCCTTCTCTAGCATGTGTCTTATCATAATTAGCTATAGTTGTCAGCTCCACTTCCTTGCATATGTCAGCTTGCCACCTCAACTTTCTTTCCCTATAGACAACTTGGTTGGAAATCCAATCAGCAACTGAATTTCCCTCTCGAAATATATGAGTAAATAAAACATTATCAAATTTATTCATTAGATTTTTAATTTCCAACATACTTCCCTCGATAATCCAAGTAACTGGGCTCTTATTTTTAAGAATATTAATAATATTGAGCGAATCTCCTTCCAACCAAAGATTCTGTAACCGAAATCCATTGCCATCCTTATAATTTAATATAAGTTATTTTATTAATAAATTGATAATTATTATCTTTAATAAATTATTGATTATTTTATTTAATTTTAATAATATTCATTTGAAGTTATTAATTGATTTATTATTAAAATGTATATGTATAGTGTATGGATAGTTGAAATTGGGAAAAGTTTATTTTAGTAAACTCAGGTGTTGGTTGACAGTTCAATATCATATTTAAATTTACTTTTAATAAGAATTATGAATCTATTAATTTTATGATTTGGGAACTTTAGTACTATAATACTTTGAAAAGATGAAAACTGTTATGTTTATGATTATTGAACTCTTATGTTTTGATGACAAATTGAATTATGAAAACTATGTTTAAACAACTTGTTATGTTTTTTTGAGTGTTGAGACTTGTGTGGACTTGAGAACATTAGCAAATCTATGACTTAAAATGAAATTAAAACGTAAACCTTGTATTATAAATCAAAACCCCTATCAATTGTAATATTTGGAAATGAAAATGAGAACTTGGAAACCTATATTAAAAATTAAACTGTGTGTTTTCCAAAACCTAATGAATTATGGAAATGACTTTTGTATGTACTCTTCATGATGTGTGGTTTACTGTTATGGTTTCTGGGGTAATCTTAGCTTTGACTAGTCATGATGTTTACTAGAGGCTAGGGAGTTTTTCTGTGATGTAATGATGATGCTTTGTATACGATCTTTTATACCTGACCATGGTGATGTGTCATGTGTATTCGACGAGGAATTTGTTTAGATGGTTGTTATTGCTTTCCAGTGTCTCTTTGTAGAATTGAAGTGAATGGTGTGAGCTTTTTGTTATAACCTTTTGAGTCTTTGATCAGTTATCCTTTATTGCTTCCTAGTTGCTTATATAGGACTAAGGTGATTAAATGATTTGTTTTTGGTGATGTCATGTTATGACATGGATTTGGTTTATGTGTAGTTGATTCTGGATCAGTCCTATTAGAATGATCATATTGGTGAAATCTATGATTATGATCAGTGATGTTTTCTACATCTTTCTAGTTTCTTGTTTAAGAATTGATGTGTGGTTTTTAGTCATTTGAGATCTTTTTCTTTTGTTGAGCTTAGGGTAGGTTATCTATATGTCATGTTGGGAAGTGGCTTGCAATGGAGGCCGAGGCCCTAAAGAGGCTGATGGGTAACCCATTGTAGGTTATTTTAATAAGTGATAACATTTCATTAAATGGGTTTAAAATGAATTAATAAGATATTGGTACCATAGAAAGTCACTAGGGGTCCAGAGTATTAAAAGACTACCAGGGTAAACTTAGAGTTGACTTGTTTGTATGTCTTATTTGTACGAAAGGATACTAATGCCACATAGAGAGACTAGGGGGTGGAAGTATTCAGAGATTGTCAGGTAACCTTAGAGTTGGCTCATGTGATGACACTTGCCCACTTGCATTGTAGATTTCCTACCTGTTTGTATTGCCTCTGGCTTTAGTTGATACTTGTGTTTTGGTACCCTTTGAGATAATTTGATTTCAAGTGATTCCTTGAACCTAGATGTTGGTTTTGACTTTTGAGTTCATTATTAGTTTGGGACTTGAGTTTATCTCTTCAACACAGTGGGAGTGGGCCATTTAGGTTCCATGAGGTCGGGTGGTAACGCATTTTCTTATACCATTTAGATATGACTGGTGGATGCTATTGTTGGACGTGTTTGTGTAGACACACCTTTATTTATAATCTTATATTTATGTTGGATGGTTATAACTATCGTATTGTATTTGATTTCATAGACCTTACAAGATGATGTAATTTATTTCATGATGTATATTATTTCAGTCTCTCATACCCTGTGACTTGCAGAGTGGATGATTGTGCATTTTGTTTATTGCTAAGTGACATCTTGTAATTGTATATCATTCAAATGGAATTTGTACTTGTAGTTATTCTTTAATGTTGTTATGTTATATATTGGTTTCAATATTAATTAAACTTAAATGTGATTCAACATCATGGGATCCTTAAGAATTGTAATCTACTTATGCTGGTTGATATGTATATGAGTTAATGCTTCTGCTATGATTTTATCTCTTGTCGTTATTGCTTCCACTATTTTATAATTGTTGTTATTATTATCTTTCAAAAAAAAAAATGTTTGACAAAATTAGTGAAATTTTAGGTTAATTTCTTTCGGGTCACCTAACAGGGCATTACATTGTACTTATTTCCTCAGTGATGGCGGTGTCCCCCCCATACCCAATTCCTTTATGGCAATGCTTCCCTCCTTTGACGTGCTCCTACAAGGGAATTCTCCATGATTATATTATATTCCTCAATATAATAACAATTTTCCATAACAAATTATTATTCATAAACCATCATAATAACATAACCAATTTTCTAAGATTTCAAGATAACAATACAATAGCATCATAACGATTAACTAACATGTCATCTTCATATGAAATGATAACTATTTAACCATCTTTCCATTTCACATTATCATAACTAATTTTAACTATCAACTGACTTCACGTGAAACCTTAACTACTATATGAACATTTTAAGTTGGGGCAAAAATTGGGATGTAACATACCATTCCCCTTATGTTTCATCGTCCTCGATGAACATGAAATATTTTAAATTTTTTTTGGATCGATAAATGGTCGGAGCCTTTTATATTATATTAGAAGAATAAAAAGAGTTACATAGCTCTCCATTCAAACATGCACTGGCAGGAAATAACGGGTAAGAAAAAATCTAGTCTTGCCTAGGACCAAGGTCCTATATTATACAAATTTAAAAGGGGCATACCCTACTATATATGTTTATTAAAAAATTTCTTCCATAATTATACATTGATTGTTACAAAAAATTACTACAATATATCTTAACATGGATTTTGTAAACTTAGTGCTCATTGAGAAGTTGGGTTCCAAGCTCCTTACATCGAATGTTCTTCCTTTGGGTAGTGATCTCATTAAAATCTACATGTAAAAACTCAACTAGCTTCCACTTGGGTGTTAGTAGTTAGTGCTGATTTGTATGCTTAAAAAATGTGAATAACAAAAGGCCAAAGGACAAACCAAGTGATCATAGCATAAACCAAAACTAAAGCACTACATAGGTAATCATAGTAATGAGAAATGTAGGAAATACATCACCTAAGTCCATAATTTGTGGCACCTTACTAAGCTGTTGATCAATAATCCAACTCAAAATGAAAGTTAGTATTAATTTGAATCACATTTGTTTAATATTTCCTTGAATTCCTGGCTTGATTCTTAAGTTTCTATGTTTAAATTTATGAAAAAATTACTAACAACCATGTATAAAAGGGGTCCAAGGGTCATTTTCAACTCATTTTGTCTTTTGTGAATTTGAGAGCTTTGAGTGATTCAAGAGAGATAGCGATGGGCAGACAGGGATTCTAACTGACCAACATCGATTCGAGCTCAGTTAGTTACACAATTGGCCTCCAGAGTATGGTGCCCTAGTAAGTCATCAAAAATTTTGAGCTTTTTTGGTTGTTTATAGCATTTTTAGCACATTTTTCATTTTTTATTAGTTTGGTGCAAAATATTGTGCGAACTTGAAAAGTATTGCACACCTATTATGAAAACTCTCATGTGATACTTTTGACAATGAAATAGTATACTGTGGCTATATGAGGATGTATTGCATGGGGGGCACCCATTAGTTGCATGATATTATGCGAAGTATCACATGACAAAAAAATTATTGCACATATGTTATAGGAAGTATCACACAATACATTATCAGCTAGATGTATCACACGACTATTGTAGAAAGTATCACATGATTTTATTTTTGAGCCTTTTCAAATGTTTAGGGCATAATTTGATTATGTTTCTTTGGATTTCTCACTTGCTTAGATGCTTATATCTTGATTTGACTCATCATGATTGGTACTAACACACTTTTTCTTCTTGATTTTGTTATGTAGTTGGTTTTTTTGGTATTTTTCATTAGAACCACCAAGGTGGTGGGATTGTGAGTTGTGCAACATCTAGATGTTGATGACACAATAGTATTAGAGGCCATGGGCTTTGGTTGGATATTACATATGCCCCCTATCTGGGCGAACCATGACCTATTGATAGATTTGGTAGAGAGATGGCATAGTGAGCATAACACTATTCATTTTCCCATTGGTGAGGCTACGATCATGCTTGAGGATATATATTGCATCCTTCTAGTACCATGCCATGAAGATCTGGTGAATATGATAGACATGTTTTGAGTTTCTTGCTTATAGTTCCCATATGATGAGTACTAATATGAGCATTTGTGTGTCATAGATATATTATGATCAAACCCTAATAGAGGGGAGGATAACAGTCCAGGAGCTATTTGAGGATGTCACCATCCTAGGCTGACATCTCAATTAGGAGTGATTGGTAGATGAGTATGGGGATCCCTATCTTGTAGCTTGCTTTGTATGTTCTTTGGTAGCCCAAGTGTTGGTCATAGGTAGGAGCAAGAAGAGCTTTCCTATGGGCTAGGGTCAATTGGTAGCAGATATGGTCAGTTGACCTCAGACGATGGCATGGGAACCTATAATCCTTTTAGAAATGTATCATGAGCTCCACAAGATTATGTATTAGGATGGGAGGACATGGGTCTATGGCACAATTTTGGCACAAATTTAGGCATGGGAGCATATAGTAGTGATGCGACCACGGGTACATCCTTGAGAGTGGAGACATCCCTTTATTTATAGATATACTGGCCTTATCCCACAACCTCATAGTAGATATCTGACATATTATAAGAGACTTTTTGATGAGTTGTCATCATTTGAGTGGAAGCCCTATTGACAGTATGCAAGATGGACTAATGCTTGGGAGCTAGAGTACATGTTATATAGTAGACCACTCATGGGCAAGTACTTAGAGATTGTTGAGTAGTTTATTATCAGTCGAGTATGGAGACAGTTTTGGTGTTGACAACGTGTATCTACTAAGATCATGACATATGCATGATTTAGAGGTGAGGAGAGTCAGTGGTGGATACCCATGTTAGATTATCATGTGGCCTTGAGGGATACTGTGACATTACAACAAGAGGTATGGGACTATCTTTTCGATGTTGTAGATGTAGGGGCAGAGCCAACATACCTTCATGAGATGAAAAGACACATGTTTCTTAGGTTTATGATACCAGATGCTTTACCTTAGGTAGGAGGACAAGGAGGCGATGGTAGAGATGGTGGAGGTGGTGAAGGTAGAGGAGCCAGATGGATGGAGGTTGGGAGAAACTCTTGGGGAGTTTCAGGTAGGTAGACATGATCACAGAGATGGGCCATGAGGGAGGAGGCTAAGGAGGAGGAGGAGGGTGAGTAGGAGGAGGAGGATCCTGAGGAGGGGGAGAGGTTGATTATATGCAAGAGGGCAGAGAGGTAAGAACCTAGGTGGGAGCAGCATGCTCAAATTTGGGCATTGGAGGTGGAGGTACAGGGGCTGAGGACAACCATTGTGGTTAGGGTTCAATAGTTGGTTAATGCAAGAGTAGAGGCAAAGTGACAAGAGAGGGACTTGTGGGATGATCTACTAGAGGCTCGATGCGAGGTGGAGAGATAGGGAGCAAGAGCATCATACTACCATGGTGTCTATGTAGTTTTAGTTCTAGCAGGTTAGCAGCTCCCTCTCTATTTGGATAGAGTGGGTGGTGTAATCACTTAAAAATGGTCATCTATACTATTAGCCCCCTTCTCAGCATTTTGGCTAAATTAATTTAATCATTTATCTAGACCAAATTGCTAATAATCAATTTATTTGATTATAACCTATAGTTTGACTATGCTATCCTAAGTTCATTATTTGATTAAAAGAACATGTCCCCTTTTAATTAAATAAAACACCCCATTCCTCTAACCCACTTAAAGTGCACACATAAAGTCCTTTTTCTATTTTACAATTAAAAGAAAAGGCTTGTGAGACTTTTGTCTTATGTGACAAGTCAACTTATATTCTATTGGTTGACTTGTGTGTGCACATGGATCACTCCTCTTTTCAAATTCTACCGTTGATCATCCACCATCTTCATTTTGATCTCTACCGTCTGTACAACTTTAAAAGGGAGAGAGCTTTCCCCCTCAATCAATCCTCATTTTGAATATTGTTATGCTGCAGGTTTTCGAACAGGTTTCTTTGGAGCTTTGTGGAGAACTTCTCTTTCTTGTCTACATTCTCTCATCCATGGCATTCTAGCTTAGCTTAGCTTTCATTTTTACATGTAGCTTAAATCATATAGTCTAATATTTGGATTGTAACACTCTCATCTATGCTTAGAATAGCTGCACTTTTCATATTCATTCTAGTTTAATTTTCATTTGCATTGCATTCTTGAGGAACTCCTTGAGACATTTGCATTCTTGCATCTTGTCTTTGGAACCTCCCATTGCATGGTTTACTAGCAAGAAGAGTATCTCTAAGGCTCATATGAGAGCCTTCTTATTCTTGAAATATATTCTCTTGCACTCCGTGGATAGGGAGCTCTAAGCCGGCATCCAAGCATTCCGAACTCATGGAATCGTTTGGATAAAGGGTTTAGAGTGTGATACATTTCTAGTGTACATTTTTGGCGCCCACCGTGGGGCGCCAAAAATGTACACTAGAAAAGGTGCACTTCTCTAAATCATTCTATCCGAGGTTCTCCATAGATTGGAAAGCTCGAATGCCGACTTAGAGCTCCCTAGTCATGGAGTGCAAGGGGCATATGAATGAGCATATAGGAGCTCTCAGCTGAGCCTTAGAAATACAGCCTTTGCTAGTAAACCACAAAATGGGAGATTCTTTAAACAAGAGCAAGAGTGCTAGTGTCAAAGAACTCTTGGATCATGCAATGCAAAAATGAAACTAAATTAGGATGAGATGCACAATGCAAGCTATGCTAAAAATGAGATGGGAATGTTACAAATCCAACTATTAATCTATGTGATCTAATTATTTGCAAAGGAAACTACACTATCATGCAATATGATCTTAAGACTAATATGAAGGAAATGAGAGAATGAGACAAGGAAAAGAAGTTCTCCACAAAGCTCCAAGGAAACCTATTAGAAAACCTGCAGCATGACAATATTCAAAAGATGGATTCCCTTTGAGGGGGAAAGCTCTCTCCCTTTTAAAGATGTATGGATGGTGGAGATCAAGATGAAGATGGTGGATGATCAATGGTAGAATTCGAAAAGAGGAGTGATCCATGTGCACACACAAGTCAACCAATAAAATATAAGTTGACTTGTCACATAAGACAAAAGTCTCACAAGCCTTTTCTTTTAATTGTAAAATAGAAAAAGGACTTTATGTGTGCACTTTAAGAGGGTTAGAAGAATGGGGTGTTTTATTTAATTAAAAGGGGACATGTTCTTTTAATCAAATAATGAACTTAGGATAGCATAGTCAAACTATAGGTTATAATCAAATAAATTGATTATTAGCAATTTGGTCTAGGTAAATGATTAAATTAATTTAGCCAAAATGCTGAGAAGGGGGCTAATAGTCTAGATGACCATTTTTAGGTGATTACAGGTGGATCTGATTAGCCACTAGTGAGGACACCAATAGCTTCCCCTTAGTCACAACTAACTCATGAGGAGGGAGTCAGTCTTAGGTCTAGGTTTAGGTCTAGCCTGATGTCCTTGAGACACATTTTGATGTATATGTGTATTTTGAGACATTTATCCAGATTTTTGGATCTCACATATATATATACTTATTCATTCTGATATATATGAGATATTGGATCTGATTGAGTTTCATTGTGTACTTGTCTCTGTTCATGCTCATGTGATGGATTTATATGGATGTTTTAGCACTTGCGCTTATATTTCCATGTGATATTGCTCATGTATGCTCATTTTTATGTCTTATGTTTATATTCTTATGGATGTATCTCTTGCATAGATGTTTTATCTCTCATATTATGATGTAGACTCATGTTTTGAAAATATGATACTTGGATAGATTAGATATGATGATAAGATTAACCTCTTATGATGACACATATATAAGAGGTAAGATAGTGCCATGAGCGACAAGTAACAAAAGACATGGTCAAGAGGAATGATGAGAATAAATAAATGCAGTTAGCTAACGTGTCTATGAAGGATGAAGAGAGAGTTCTCTCCATATGAAAGATGCAAGCCTAAGCTAGAATGATCCTAAAATACAAACTAGTATGCAAAGAGGTTTACTTGTAAGGGATGCATAACTTCTAGACTCTAATTTCATCATCGAGAATTATTAGAGACATCAGAAGCTCATATAATGCTCACTAGTATAACTATGAGGATATGAATATGATCAATATCAGATAGGTATGTGGGAATCCAACCTAAGAATCAAAGACATGTAAGTCAAGATGGCTAATGCAGTTAAATTCCCTAAGTTTAGTATAGCAATATTACACATGTATGAAGGCATAAGTGCCAGGATAGCACCTGAGTGTGGTCTTGCGAAAATAGATAAGGATGATACATTATAGGCCCAAAATATCAAGTAGGACAAGCATAAAGGCTTTAAACACATTAGAATAAAAAAGTATAGCCACAAGCAAAAAATAAGTAAAACATGTCCCATGTCCCCAATATTCTAGTCCATGACATCCTCAAAAGACTATTAGGGAGGGAACACTCAACAAAGAAATCATCATAGACAATACACAATGGAAAATAAAGTTCAATCAAGTCTTAGCAAGTTTGGTGTTTAAATGCTTGTGTGTAAGTCACATGGCCATTTCTTTATGACACAAGTATGTTAGTGAGAAATATCACAACATCCTAGACTGAAACTAAGGTATCCAAAGAGTGTTGAGAAACACTTGATGTTAAGAGGAAGTGTTGAGAAACACTATTGGTCAAGTTTTCCAAAGAAGTACCAATGCACAAAGAGACCCTGATAAGCTAAGCAGTTGTGCTCCTAGACCTAGACAAGAGTCAATTCCAAGCTAGGAAAGGCAAAATGAACTGGGTGAGTATAAAGTATGACTGATAGACATAGGTGCAAGGGTCTCAAGTAGTGCATGTTTTTAGGTTTTCACCACTTGGTAATTTTTTTAGGAGTTTTTATAATTTTTTTGTATTTTATTATTATTATTTTTTATACATCGAAACACCTATTGCTAGGTTTTTCACTAAGATGGTCATTTTTTTCAGGACATTTTCTATTTTAAAGGATTTTTTCAGCATCATATATGATTTTTTTTCTAAGATCATAAAGTATGTACAAATAGCTAAGTCATGAGAGCCTTAAACATAGAACTTCTTTAGACGTAGGATATCAATAGGCTTGGAGAGCTATTCTCCCTTAGGCATGTAAAGTTGATAATCAATATAACCAAGTACAATACTGATAATGTATGAGATCAACCAGTTAGGCTCAAATTTACCCTTCTATTCACTGTTTTGTTGGTTCTTAGGGTTGTCTCAAACAATGAGTTCACCCACTTGGAATTCACAAGGATGTTCTTGTTATATGTAGTGTAAATTCTCTTTTGATAGGCTTGCATGTGATCAAAAGAGGCCTTTCGGTGCTCATCTAGAGTTTCAAGCTCATGGGTCCTCATAGTCCTACGATTCTCATCAGTGATTAATCCATGTAGGGAGACTCATAAAGAGGGAATTTTGAATTCTAGTGGGAGGACAACTTCATTACCATAGACCAATGAAAAGGGTGTAGCCCCTCGTAGGAGTACGTATAGTAGTTTTATAAGCCCATAGCATTGGATTGATTTGCAAATGCTGATCCTTTCCATATCTATCAATTATTTTATGTAGTGTTTCAATAGTGTTTTGTTTGAGGCCTCAGCTTGTCCATTCCCTTGAGGGTAGTAGATAGAGGACCAATGTTGCTTAATCTTGAATTTCTTGCATAATTGCCTAAGGTCATGTTGTGGTTCCATAACACACATGCCATTTTTGACTTTAGAAATAGGGACCCCCTGTTTTTGGCTCATAGAAGCTTGTTCGTAGAATAGGGTATCTTCTAAGGTGCCCCAAGGAGTAGAAAATTTGTAGTTCAAATTTAGGAGTCTAGTCAGTTAGCATCATTTTTTAACCCCTAGCACCAGTATATAGATGTTTATTTTATTTTGTATTTTTTGTAGGTCATCATGGCATCCTCATCATTTGTAGCATAAAAAACTACCATGGTATTGCATGTGCATTTTCAAAACAGGTACCTTGGGATTTTAGATAAAAGAAGCAGAAGGAGTTCAAGTCTATGACAATTTTGGACTATAAAGAGGGCATAAATCATCAAAAAGATAGGGAATAAATACACTAGAGTGCTCCTAGACCTCGTTTGAGAAAAACCTAGAAACCATTGTCAAAACTAGGAACTTTGATTTTTTGGTGAATTTAGCACCTTGTGCACTTCCTTGAAGGTACGCTTTTCACAAAGTGCACTTTTCACAAGGTGCCCAAGTGCACAAGGCGTGTAGGTGTGCAGGTGTGCATTGTAATTTTGAATATGTATAAGTTGAAGGATTCTAGAAGGTGTGCATGTGTGAAGGTGCAAATGTGTGCAATTCTAAATTCTTGAAGATGCCCAAGGTCCCAAAGATGCTAAGGTGTAGGTGCTCAATTTTACAAGTTTTGAAGAGAAAAGTTTTGAAGGTGTGCAAGGTGTGTAAACGAGCCTAAATCTTCAAAAAGATCAAAATAAGTACAGAAGAGTTGTCCTAGACCTCATTTGAGCAAAACTCATAAATCATTTTCAAAACTAAGAACTTTGATTTTTGGGTGAATTAAGCACCTTGCACACTTCCTTGAAGGTGCACAAGTGCGCATGTATGTAATTTGATGATTAGGTGAAGGAATTATTTCTAAAGGGGCATAGGTGCACATATATAAAATATCTAGAGGCCCCCGAGGTCCCCAAGATTACCATGGCTTCCTCATCTTCTGCAGTAGCTAAGATCACACTCAAACCCAAGACTTTCAAGTTTCAAGGAATGCCCAAGAAGTCACATTTCATGTTTTCCATAGGGAAGTGAGGGAAAAGTATGAATCTTTAAACTTGTTAGCTCCTCAAGAAATTACCTTCATCATCCAAAAGTTCAAAGGGGAACATCCACACATCATTTTGGTTGAAGGTCAACAAGACCCAAATGATGGAAACTGAAAATTGTAGAGTTAGGAAAATTCTCACTTTAGAAAATTGTTGAGTTAGAAAAATTCTCACTTTGGAAAATTGTGGAGTTAGAAAAATTCTCACTTTGGAAAATTGTGGAGTTAGAAAAATTATCACCTTGGAAAATTATAGAGTTAGAAAAATCTCACTTTGAAAAAGTGTGGAGTTAGAAAAATTCTCACTTTGGAAAATTGTGGAGTTAGAAAAAATTCTGTCAATTTTGATCTTATCAACTAGAGGTGCACTTTTTACAAGGTGCACTTTTTAGAAAGGGCACCAAATCAAGAGGTGTGCCAACAATTTTGAAGATGAAGCAATGTGCCGATAATTAATTACCAATTGTTATTTTTGAGTGTTCCATGCACTGAAAACACGTTTTGATGACAATTCAACTCCCAGAAACACCTAGAGAAGGCCAAGCTTTCATTTTTAGAAGTCTTAGTGCCTCCAAGATCATCTTATGCCTTCTCTCTTCTTATCTACTTCTTCTTTTACTGTTTTAAGTCATGTACAGGCCCATGCACCCATTAATTGATATAAACAAAGGTGAAGACCTACTTGGCACCATTTAGAGAGTCAGTTGGTATGTAAGTATCTTTATGTTATTAGTTTTTTAGCATGAGTTTTCATTAGAAGAGCTCTCACTCCTAACACAAAAGGAGAGAAATTATTTTAAATACATGAATGTAATATGTACTCCAAGTTGATATTTTGATGCAATAGTAAATGATATTGGTGCTCTCATTCTGAGTATAGTAAATCTTGTCAGAGTGTGTTCTTTTTTGCGAATCCATGTTTACAAGAATGATAATGGAGCTAATGGTTTTATTGTGTTGTTATAATTGTGTGATCTTTTAATTCTTGTGTTTTTCTTGTGTTAACAAATTCTACTATTGTGACAAATTGGAGAAAGGATCACTATTGTTCTTACATAGCATTTTATCTCATGTGAGCGCACTTTCCATGGCCGTATAGTTTGATGAATCATGAAACATCTTTCAGTTTTTATTAAAGTTCCCATCGACGATTGCATCAGTGGAGTTGAGGAAGCACTACTCCTAATTTCATTGGTTTCCTACTAGATCCTTTTGATAATTTAATTCACAAACATCTTGTTACTTTGGCTTATGTCCATTAGGAATTTATCTTTTGGTAATTTGCTTTATTCTATTATTACTCTATCTTTGTTATTTTCTTTTCAAACACTTGGTTAAAATAGGAATTCATATAGTTGTATTAATTACAAATTGCATTCGTCATAAAATAGAAAATACAAAAATATATTGTTTTATGGTTACATTTCAACAAAGTTGTGGAGAATTGGTAGATACTAGCAAAGGCCTCCTTGTGAACATTCACATTTATCTTCAATTGAGTTACCCAACAAGTTGAAGAATAGCCATCTAGAATCTTGGAGTTGGTCATTGATCATCTTTTCAAGAGATAGATTCGAGAGAATTTCTATCGTTAGCATCGTGCAAAATGACCACTCAATAAATCCGTATTCTTGAATTGCCCTCCATTATCAGTGACAATAGAGGATGGAATATCATAGCAACAGATAATATTATTGAGTATGAACAAGGCAACATGTTTTCCTGTAGCAGAAGATAGTGGAACAACTTTGACCCATTTTGTGAAGTACTCAGTTGTTATGATGATGAACTTATTTCCTCTAGACAAGCTTGGGTGAATCTTACCAACCAGATTAGAGGCCCATTGTTGAAAAGGCCAATATGTGACATAAGGAATAAATTCATCCCTGAGAGCATCAAGTTTTCATGTAATTGACACTTATTTCATGATTTGGCATATCAGATAACATCAGCTTACATAGTTGGCTAATAGCAAGCTGCCCTAAGAAATTTTTGAGCAAGTGCAAGGCCATTAGAGTGTGACCCACAAATGTCATCCTGGACTTTAGCTAACTCCTTTTTGGACTCATCTATCTCTAGGCACCTAAGACATGTTTCATCAAGATCCTTCCTATACATGTCATCAGAGACAAGGGTGTAATGTGAGGCATTGCGAATGAGTGGATGTTTTTCACTGTGAGTGAGGTTTTTAGGAATAACTTGGTCACACAAGTAGGAACGATGGTGGAATAGTGGGAGGAGTCATGGTCAACAATAGTCAGATTACGCAGTTGTCAGGGGAGTTACAGGCAGGGTGTCATAGTTCTTCCATGAGGAACTCAAAGCGAGACTCATGTTCTTACAATTATAATATAGATGCTAAAGTGGTCATAGTGTCTGTGTTACCTAGGGTTTTGAAACCCTAAGTATTTCCCCTCTTCACTCAACTATGTGAAAAATACAAAAGGCAAGCTTTTAAAAAATTATTATTTATTAATTATTTTGCACTGTATATTATTTAATTCTTTAAAGATTTAAACAGTAATATATTCAAATGCAAAATAATTAAATATCAAATTAATTTAAATAACATTAATCTCTCACATGATTAATTTTATGAGAATTAATTATTATCATAATATAGAAAGAAATAAATTAGGTGAGTTGATAGGAGTGGATTAAATCTGAAGAGGAATGTAAAATAATTAATTCTTAATAGAATTAATTATTATTGTAATGTGCATAAAGATTTGTGAAATTGAAGTTGGGGATAAGGTAAGGAGATAAAATGTAAATCGGTTTGGTAAGAAGAAGTTGTGGTAGTTACCAACTTGTTGGGGAAAATTATTTAAAAGGAAAAAAAAAAAATTGTAATGGGGGTTCTTCTCCAAGTTTCACTTGCATGTGCATTTCTAGAAGAAAGGGAAGACATTTTTAGTTTTCAAATTTGTAATAGAGAAAGAAAGGAAAGGAATTGCATTTTACTTGAAAATTTGTTTATGATGCAAGGGTAAAATGATCATATGGTTGTTTTGTTTATATATTTGGAATGAAGAGAAATTTACCTTTAGATCTTATGGTTTGAAATTATGTTTCTTTGGCTGGAAATGATCGTGTGGCTATTCCAGCCACATTCAAAATATTATCTTGCTCATTTTTCAAGGGCCTTGTGTGTCATAAAATCTTGAGATTTTATGCATCATATATGTGGTGAATATCAAATCTCCCTTTTTGTTTCTCTGTAAATGGGAATATTGATTAGATAGCACGTGTGATATATATATTTGATTTTCTTCTTAAGTTATTTAAATCAAGGTTCACATTCATATCATATTGATGAATGGATGTTAGTGTTCCTTCTTTGCCTTCTGGAGGCATATCAGAAAATCATTTATTATAAATCAAAAGGAGGAAGTTGTAGCTTCATTTCAAAATTCAAAGAGCACTTGACAAAATAATTGCAAGTGACTCAATTGTTGGTTTCAAAGTTGTCTTTTAGTTTGGGCATTTTAGAGTCATTTGTAAAGGATTTTCATAGAAAACAAATCTATTTACTAACAGATTTTTTGGCAACTCTTCTGGGAAGAAACTAGAGTGCCTTGTGCATCTAATTTTTGAAAAAATTGAGGTACCTCCCCAAGGATGGAGGTTGGTGGCTCTATTGAAGATAAATACCAAAAGTTAATTTATAAATATTCTGAAATTTGTTCCTGCAAGAAATGAAGATGTTACATATATCTTTCTCTTTGTACCATCATTTAGAGAGAATCCAATCCAAGACGTTACAGAGGATTTGGAAAAACAAGTAGCATTTTTAAAGTCTGTTTATGGTGCTATTCTCATCCAAAGAAGATCTCCTATGGACAAACTAGAAAAAGTAGAGAAAATGTATGAAAGAGAAGAAATTGATGGAGTGGTACATGAACTAGGAAAAGATCTTGAAGAGGAATTAGGAGACAAAAAGGAGGAAGAAAAAGATCCACATACTTTTCAACCTCCAAATCTTTTCCATTCTCTTCCTTTGGAATAACTAGTGTAGAAATTTACAGTGGAAAAATCACATGAGCAATCTAAAGATCTAAGGACTGAAGGTATGTCAGAAGTTGTTGACATTTTACCTAAATTTGTGAAAGGAAATGTTGATATGAATAATGTCAAGGAAAATTTTGAATTTGTATTTATTTTCCCTCCTTTGCATACATTTCCCATATATGAGATGAAAAGCATACTAGTCTTGTTTCTTGCTATTCTTCCTCCATCTCACCAAGAATTGATTTGAAAAGACTCATACTTTTTCCATCTTGTAAATGGTCACATTTTTTTAAAAAATTATATATATATATATATATATATATATATATATATATATATATATATATATATATATATATATATATATATATATATATATATATATATATATATATATATATTGTGGGGGTGGGGGTGTTTACTCTCTCCATTTTAAATAACCACCCCTTTTAACAATTTTTGCTTGTGGTTGTTTTTGTTTTGTTTAGCTTGTTGTTTCCCTCCAATAATGTTGCATCATCTTTGAACCTTCCCCTTTTGATGCAGGAGCATCCTAGGCTTGCTTGCCATCTTGCATGTTTGGAGGAATTTTAGTTAAGAGTTGAGGAGCATCGAGCTTGGATTTTGGTGGAGTTATGCTTTCATGGTTAGGGATGTGTTGGAGACACATTGGGAAACCTTTCCTCATGATTGCATAGAGATTGCATGGATTGAGTTGAAGTTTGAGCTTGTTTGTACCTTGCTGCTAGAACTGTGTTTTCTAGTTTTTAGGTGCTTGTTGTAGGATGTGTAAATATTTTTTTGCAATGAATAAGAGGATGTTATTTTCAGGGATTTAAGAGGGCTTAGAGTACTTCCTTGTTTCAAAATTGAAAGTTATAATTCCTCATAAGTTTGGAAATATGGCAATTCTCCCGGAGTGTCAATTTTTGGCAGTTTTGCATGACAATTTTCTGTGCTTGACTTTCAGGATGGATACACACTTATCCTTGGTGAACCAGATTTTATGCCTTTAAGGGGTTGTAGAGGACCTAAATTTATGCCTTTTTTTCAAAGGAAAAGTTCTAATTTAATCGGATCTAGGAGATATTGCGATTTTGCTCGGATATCAATTTATGGACATTTAATTGCTGTTGTAGGCTGACTTGTGGCTCTTCAAGTATTTAATGTTAAGTTTTATTTAATTTGTAATTTCTAGGTTGACTTTTGGCTTAGATTGGTATAAGTAGGGGTCTTGTGGAGTCTTTTATTTATAGAGTTGGGATGGAATGAAGGATAGATGCAAATTTGAAGAGTTAGAGTTGTGGCTTAGGAACTAGAGGATCTCTTGGTGGACCTGAGGGTACAAGTGTGGATTGTTCTTGGTTTTCTTATCCAGTTGTGTATTTGGACTAGATGAGATTGGTTTTGTAAGTTGGATCTTATTGAATCTTGTAGAACTAATTTTGTAACTTTCTATTTGTATTTGGCCCTAACCCAGAAGGCCTTACAGTCGGGCATATCGCATGTGATTAGTTATTTTATGAACAAATTATTGTAATTCAGTATCAGATCTTGCTTTGTTTCTGCTTGCTGTTGTGTTTTCATATGTGGTTATATAGTTGGGGGCTAGGACATCTCCTTTTGGGATTCTCCTACCTTGTGCTACATCACCTTTCCTTGAGTTAATCCATATTGTGAAAATTTCTAGAAATAAAGCCCTCATTGAATTGGTTGGAAAAAATCCTATCTTCACCTAATTCTTTTTATATACAAAGTCCTTAGATTCAAATTTTTATAATTTCATTATATTTTTAGAGCCATGTGTAGAAATATAATGACCAGATAGTGGAAATATTGAAATCCTTCTCAATATTAATATTTGTGGAGCCTTCTAAAATATTTGGCACATGTAATAGTCTTGCTCCCATATAAGACTAATCTGCAGTGACAAATATTTGGTGATAAACTATAGTTTGAAATCAATATTTGAAAGAGGGGAGTTCCTTTAGTGGATGAACACATGTAGTCCTTCTGTATTGGAATATGGATCGAATTTCATGTACAATTGGCTATTACCCTACCACTTCATTTGAATGTATATGGTTGTGGATCAAAGAAAGGCACTTGGACTTGAAACCAATGCATGACAACTGAAATGGCTCAAAAGAAATTTTATGTTGAGGGAATCTTTGTTGATAGAGGCTTGACAAGATTTAGTGCTGATGACATATGAATGAGGAGTGTACATATAACACCATTTTCTACAATTCTGGTGGTTTGCAGGAGTACACTTGGAACACGTGTAGAAATTAGCATTCAAATGGTTTTTAAAGTATAATTTGATGCAAAGAGCATTATGTGTATTGAAAAGTTCAGGCAGATTATCAATATCAGTGCATAGGCAGGCTATTGGATACTAATAAATATGCATGAGATCTCTTGTATGGGTTGAATCATGGATTTGTGTGAGAGGGGTTTGTATGTTCAAGGAAAATCAAGTTCTTCAACATCTTCTAATGCAAAATCATACAAAGGAATGCATGCAAGAGAAAACAAGGATGGAATCAAAGGATTGTGGTGATGTCTTACAATCTAAGGAGGAAGATGAGGTGAATATAAAAATAAGAAAATGTATCAACTTCATGAGATGAATTAGCATGATGGAGTAATTCAACTTCAAAGGACGTGCATTTTAAAGATGACATTCACATATAATTTGAACCAACACATATCAAATGGTCTCAAGCCACAACCATAATGGTACATAAGAAAAGGAATATAGTGAATATTCTCAAAATTGTGATAATGGCATATAAACAAATCTCCAAACAATGAGCTCCCACATGCTAGAAGTTCCTTGAATCAGTACCAAAATTCATGGATTGTAGTAGAGTTGCAAGTTGGTACAAAATTGGCATAAAGGTGAGAGGTGGATCAATTCTCACATCATGCAGAAATATCAGTGGGAAACCCTAAATGACAAGCTTGCAACCTAGTCAAAGAAGTTATCCCTTGAGTCTAGGGTTATTTGAGAGCACCTATTGACTTTACAAAGATACCATGGATCCCATAAACCTTGATGGGGTAGGACATTCCTGCCAGTGTTCATACGTTGTATGATGCCCCTATGGATGTTGCACGAAATAGATGTAGAAACTCAAAAAAAGGTAAGTGTGGAAAATTTGAGGCAAGGAATATGGTCACTTTCTTCAATAATTATCTCCTTACAAACATGCCCCATGTTGTACTAGTTAAAAAGATGACGATGTTCAACATCTAGACTCCCTACTATGACGAGGATGTAATGTACAACACAGAACAATTTTGTACAAAAAATGAAAATGGTGTGTCAATCTTATTTTATCCGCAGAGGATATATCCCAATGAATAGTCAAATTTTATGAAGAGTATGCATCGCAAGGGAATGATAGATCCTGATGATATCTAGATAGCTAAAAAGGTGATGGAACTCTGGTTATGGGCTCGTATAGTGAAAGGTGATGCATTATAGACCAAGTGAACTGTAGGTTGGCCACTTCGACACGTGTCAAATTTAGAAGAATACAAAAATAATTATATTTGATAGATAGTGCTAAAACTCATCCAAATACAACACTTTCCATGATTTTATCGGTTGTTGTAATTATTGATGCCATGAAGATGCAATAATGTAGGCCTATCTTTACGATGTATCAGATTCACAATTAAGAGAATGGAGCCACATTTATCAAGACACCAATCAAGTGTAGTTAGTACAAACAAAATGTAGAGTTGAGCATTTGCAAGAAGTCTAGCAAGAAGAACATTAGAGCTAGCCATGGAGGTTAGTTGAAGACTGTGGCAATTTCATCTTCTGGTTAGTCATTACCCGTGAGCATCAAGTAATCTAATTCCCAAGAGAGTAGACACAACCATTGGCAAGTAAAATGTAACAATTATTAGATTGTTACAAGGTTTGTTGTAGGGAATACATGATTTACTTGCTGTGAAAATTGTATTGTCTATTTGTTGGATAATGACAATTTGGTTTTTGACTAGATTCATTGGGAGTGACAAATAAAGCATGGCATATTGTAGCTATGAATTCTATTGGTCAAATTAGTAGCATAAATACATATTGATAGGTGGTAGATATAAATAATTGTAAAATTGTTTATAGACCCCCATTGTTTGTAAGTTGTGCCTCTACATGACATTTACGTAGTAGCGCAATATCAATCTTTGAACAAGATTGAGTGCAAACTCTCCTGGGACGCTCCTCTGGTCTCTGTAGAGCACATTGCTACAAATAGTGATGTAGCTAATTTGAAAGCATTTAAATAAGGTATCAAACCTCATTATAAAAAAATCATTGTTGGCAACATCCACTAGTTAAATGGATGACATTCAATGGGCCATGCATTGTTACTACTCTTGGTTATGATAATAGATACACGAACAAGGTGCTAATTGGTGATACAGGCTAAATAATCTTTACAAAAATCTAGGCCAAGTTAATATCAATTTTTAGACCCTTTCTTTGAGATCCAAATGCATCGTTGATAATAAAAGGGATAGTTCTTAGAGCATTCACCAGTATCTAGAGCTCAATAAGTTATAATGTTTGTCACCAATTTTCAGGAAATACTCTTCCAGATGAATTAATATGTGAAGAAGTTTCATGGAGATCTTTATAAATATTGTGGAGATCTACGTGCAAGTGTCTATGTGCCAAATTTGAAGTAGGACTGCAACAAAAAGAATGACAGAAAAATAGCCTTCCATATGAGAGCATATTAGAGGGTGACTCTATGGCCCAATGAGTAAGACACTAGATAGTAGCAACCAAGGATTTTGGAGTTCTCTGCATCTTGACACAGAATGCAACCCCTAATTAGAGTCACTATTACCTAGGGTTTTGAAACCCTGAGCATTTCCCCTCTTCACTCAACTATGTGAGAAAATACAAAAGGTAAGCTTTAAAAAAATTGTTATTTATTAATTATTTTGCATTATATATTATTTAATTCTTTAAAGAATTAAATATTAATATATTCAAATGCAAGAAAAATAAATATCAAATTAATTTAAATAACATTAATCTCTTACATGATTTATTCTATGAGAATTAATTATTATCATAATGTAAAGAGAGAAATAAATTAGGTGAGTTGACGGGAGTGGATTAAATTTGAAGAGGAATGTAAAATAATTAATTCTTAATAGAATTAATTATAATTGTAATGTGCATAAAGATTTGTGAAATTGAAGTTGGGGATAAGGTAAGGAGATAAAATGTAAATTGGTTTGGTGAGAAGAAGTTGTGGTAGTTATCAACTTCTTGGGGAAGTTATTTAAAAAGGAAAAAAATAAAATTGTAATAGGGGTTCTTCTCTGAGTTTCACTTGGCTGTGCATTTTTGGAGGAGAGGGAAGAAATTTTTAGTTTTCAAATTTGTAATAGAGAAAGACAGGAAATGAATTACATTTTACATGTAAACTTGTTTATGATGCAAGGGTAAAATGATCGTATGGTTGTTTTATTTACATATTTGGAATGAAGAGAAATTATATTTGGAATGAAGAGAAATTTACTTTTAGATCTTATGGTCTAAATTTACATTTCTCTAGTTGGAAATGATTGTGTGGTTATTCCAACCACATTCAAAGTATTATCTTGATCATTTTATCAAGGGTCTTGTGTGTCATGAAATCTTGAGGTTTTATGCATCATATATGCGGTGAATATCAAATCTTCCTTTTTGTTTCTTTGTAAATGGGAAGATTGATTAGATAGCTTGTGTGCTATATATTTAATTTTCTTCTTAAGTTATTTAAATCAAGTTTTGCATTCATATCATATTAATGAATGGATGTTAGTGTTCCTTCTTTGCCTTCTAGTTAAAGGCATATCAGAAAATCATTTATTATAAATCAAAAGGAGGGAGTTGTACCTTCATTTCAAAATTCAAAGAGCACTTGAAAAAATAATTGCAAGTGACTCAACTATTGGTTTCAGAGTTGTCTTTCAGTTTGGGCATTTCAGAGTTATTTGTGAAGGGTTTTCATAGAAGACAAATTTGCTTACTAACAGTCTACAACCTTGTTTATAGCCCTAGGAATTTGCTGAAATGTTACAAATGTGAATTAATTCCTTAGAGAATCAATCAATTTCTTATAAGGTACTATCTTGTCATCCTTAGTTTGGTACTCATTGCTGACTTGATTAATGATAAGTTGGGAGTCTCCATAAATATGCTATTCTACGATTCTCCATTCAAGAGCCAATTTAATGTCATTAGTCAAAGTCCCATACACAATTATGTTGTTAGTACATTGAAACACTAATTTGTAAGATTTTGAGATTGTGTAGCCGTGAGGTGTGACAAACCAAATCCCAACACCAACTCCATTTTGAGTGGGAGAGCCATCAAAGAACATCTTCCATGTCCTCTCACTGACATACATAACAGAGGCATTTGGAAAGTCAATCTGCATTGGAGCACTATCTATAGTTGGAAATTCAACTAGTTGATCAACAATTGTTTTTCCTTTAATCGCCTTACGTTCAACATACTAAATGTCAAATTCTAAAAGAAGCATAACCCATTTGGCAAGTTGACCTATAAGTGCAACTTTAATTAAGAGGTATTTTAAAGGATCTATCTTTGCAACTAGCTACGTGGTATGTGCAAGCATATAATGTCTGGGTTTTTGGAACATAAACACTACTACTAGGCAAGCCTTTCAATATTTTTATAGTCAAGCTCATAGGCCACCAAGTTGTGACTGATATAATAAATGGCTCTTTCTTTCCCATTTTCATATTGTTGTGCCAATAAAGCTCCTAGAGAAATTGTCTTATTTGAGATATAGAGGATCAAAGGTTTCCCTTGAATTGGAGGCATGAGAATAAGCAGCTTTGCTCGATACTCCTTAATTTGAGCTAAGATTTTCTCACATTCTTCACTCCATATACGAGAAAAACCTTTATGTAGATTCTTATTGAAAGGTTGTGACCGGTCAACAAGTTGAGAGACGAATCTTAGTATTGACTAAAGGTGTCCTTGCAGACTCCTTAGTCAACTAATGTTTCTAGGAGGTGACATGTTCATGATAGCTTGTACCTTTCCGGGATCTACCTGTACACTTGATTTGTGTCACACTCTAAACCATTCTATCCAAACGATTCCATGAGTTGGAATGCTTGGATGCCGACTTAGAGCTCCCTATCCATGGAGTGCAAGGAGTTAGTATTTTAGCATGAAGGCTCTCAGCCAAGCCTTAGAAATGTACTTCTTGCTAGTAAACCATGCAACGAGAGGTTCTTTGAGACAAGAGCAAGAGTGCAAATATCTTCAAGGAATCCCTCAAGAATGCAATGCAAGTATGGAAACTAAGCTAAGATGATAATGCAAAATGCAGCTATATTAAGCATGTATGAGATTGTTACAAAACCAAATATTTAAACTACGTGAGATTATTGCAAGAAATCAAAGTTAAACTAAAATGAAACTATGCTAAGAATGCCATATGATCTTATGCTAATGTGATGGAATGAGAGAATGAGACAAGAAATGAGAAGTTCTCCACAAAGCTCCAAAGAAACCTGTTAGAAAACCTGCAGCATAAAAATATTCAAATGAGGATGGATTTGAGGGGGAAAGCTCTCTCCCTTTTAAAGATGTACGGACGGTGGAGATCAAGATGAAGATGGTGGATGATCAATGATTGAATTCGAAAATAGGAGTGATCCATGTGCACACACAAGTCAACCAATAGAATATAAGTTGACTTGTCATATAAGACAAAAGTCACAAAGCCTTTTCTTTTAATTGCAAAATAGAAAAAGGACTTTATGTGTGCACTTTAAGTGGGTTAGAAGAATGGGGTCTTTTATTTAATTAAAAGGGGACATGTTCTTTTAATCAAATAATGAACTTAGGATAGCATAGTCAAACTATAGGTTATAATCAAATAAATTGATTATTAGCAATTTGGTCTAGGTAAATGATTAAATTAATTTAGCCAAAATGCTGAGAAGGGGGCTAATAGTCTAGATGACCATTTTTAGGTGATTACATTTGCCCCTTTTTGACTAATGCGTGATCGATCTGGGAACACATTATGTCAAAGAAAATCGAAGCCAAGTAGGCGATGATAGATATAGATATCTGATTCCAAAGAATGAAATGCAGAAATAGATAGCAAGTCCTAAATGCACAGCCTGATAGCGATAGTACTGAACATTAGGAAGATGATGTTAAGATCCAAAAAGAATTTTAACAGCTAGCAAAGCGAATAGATCGAGAGCAAGTGATAAGGTCAAACAAATGCTCCTAAGAAATAGATAGCTGTAACAATCAGCAATAGAGTATTTCTGCCCCCTTGGGATCGAAATTGAAATGAGGTAAGGGGATGCAAAAACTGGCTAGACATGAGAAAAATAAAATAAAGCAATGTCCAAGATGATAGATAGATGATTAGAACCCAAGAATGACTATAAGAAATTGATAAAATGCCCCAGTTTGACTAGAGTTGACCTTGAAGGATATAGCATAAAAATTAGGTCAAATCGAGTAGAAAGAGGATTTAGATGTGAAAAGGTGAATAGAAGTAGATATGAAGTATGGAAATGATGAAGACATGAAGAAATGAAGATGCCCTAGTGATGATTCGAAGATTAGACCTCAAAAGGTCAGCTAACTGCTCAGAAGAAAGTAGAATTTTAAAAGACAATTTTGACCATCAAGATGAACTTGAATTTGGATTTTGATCTCGAAAAGGAATCCAGGACGTCAAAATTATTTAAGAGGTCAAAAATTTATATAATGTGATGATAAGACAGAAAAAAGATGAAGTGAAAGATTAAGAGGGTGAAAAGGCATGAACAGAAGAAAGTAAAGAAATATATGAAAGGAGTTCGCTGATATGTCCACAAAAAGATGAAGAAAGAGAGCTCTCCCCATATGCAAGAATGCAAGACTAAGCTAGAAAATGAACCTAAAATGCAAGCTAATATGCAAAGTGGTTTACCAGCAAGAAGCGCATAACATTTAGACTCTTAATTTCATCATTAAGCATTTATTAGGGACATCATGAGATCATACAACCATCACTAGTATAACTATGAGGATATGAATATGATCGATATTAGATAGGTATGTGGAAATCCAATCTAAGCATCAGAGACATGTAAGTCAAGATAACTACACGATTAGATTCCCTAAGTTTAATTTAGCAAGATTACACCTGTATCAAGGCATAAGCACCAGGATAAACCCTGAGTGTGGTCTTGCAAAAATAGTCAAGGATGATACATTTGTAAGTCAACGTGTTGAATAGGACCAGCACGAATGCTTACAACACTATAGAAAAACAAAAGTATACCCACAAGCAGAAATCAAGAAAATATGTCCCATGCCCCCAGTCTTCTAGTCAATTCCATCCTTGAAAGACTATTAGGGAGGGAACACATGGCAAAGAAATCATCATAGACAACACACAAAGTAGATAAAGATCAGCATAGCTTAGTCGTTTAAGTGTTAAAGTGCGTGTGTGTAAGTCACTTGGCCATTTCTTCAAGACTTGATTCTGATAGTGAGAAATATTGCGACATCGAAGACTATAGGTAATCTATTTGAAAAGTGTTGAAAAACACTTGATGTCAATGTGGGGGAAGTGTTGAGAAACACTATTTTGTGAGTTGTCAAAGAAACCCTAATGCACAAGAATACTCAATAGGCTAAGTAGTTGTGCCCCCAAAACGAGGACAAGAAATAATTCCAAGCTAGGAAATGTATAGCAAAGTAGGTGATTGAGACTGATAGACATAGGTGCGAGGGTTTCAAGTAGCGCCTGTTTCAAGATTTTCACCACTTGACAAATTTTTTCAGGACTTTTTTCAATTTTTTTGTATTTTTGTATTTTTGATTTTTTGGTGATACATCAAAGCACCTATTGCTAGGTTTTCACTAAGATGATCATTTTTTCAGGACATTTTCTAATTTTTAGGATTTTTTCAGCATCATATATGATTTTTTGGATTTTTTAGAATAATTTAGAGATCACTAGTTCTCAAGCAAGATCACATCATTTTTTCCCAATGTCTAGCAAGGTATAGGATACGATGGAGAAACAAGCCGATGGATAAGCAAAGATGGACGAAAAAGGAGCATGAAGCAAGTGAAAGTGATCCTCAAGGACTGACTCCTCAAGAGTACCCAAGCTAGAGAAAGAGGTGAAATAGTCATATGAAGCATGTTTTGGGTAAGCAATGGAAGTAATGAGAAAGATAGCATGTAGGATAAGCAATGAAGCTAACAAGTGAGATAGCATGAAGTGTGTAGTCCAAAAGAGTAGCCATGTCAAGAGACCTATGAGAACCATGTTTCATTTATTATGATCAAGACCAAGGGGTCAACTAGATAGTATAGCAATGGGATAGAGCAATAAGAATAAAGCTCAAGATAGAGGCTATGACTGAATGGGAGAGCACAATAGAAAATCTTGTGGATAAGATAGCCAATATGCAAAGATAGCTCAACATTGTCAAGATCAAAGAGAGGAGAGGGGATAGATGGATGATGGAATAATTATGTATGATGCTTGTTTGCTAGGTTTTCATCATAGTACTTATCCAAGGTGCCACAAGAAGTAGTTTTCACCATAGGATGGATTTATTTCGCTTTAATTTTGGTACCAAGGTGCCACAAGAAGTGGTTTTCACCAAGGCACATTTTCATATTTTTTCATTTTTTCTATTTTTTCTTCTTCTTTTTTTTTGAATTTTTAGAAAGAGCTCAAGCTATTTGAATGTAGATAGTGCTCTTATAGAAAAGATAAGTCATGATAAGCCGAGACCATAGACTGGTATGCTCAAAGATGTTGATAGGGTGATGAAAGAGAAATGGTAGTAGGAAGAATATATTGAGGATAAGAGTTCATGTATCGAAAGTAAGTGTAAGCTTTAGAGGATTTCATGTGGAAGCTGAAATATTGGACAAGATCAACATTGACACACACCTTGAAGGGTATTGGAACAATGGAGAAGTCATGGATGAAATAGCTTGAGATTTAGATGTATGAGGTGGTAGAAAAGATTTGGAAAAAAGTGGAGTGAAAGGCTTTAGAATATTTTTAGGAAGATTTTTGGAAGAAGATGGAATGGAAGCCTTTGGAAGCTTGAATGTCAACTTTGAAATATTTTCAATATTCAAGTCTTTTAAAAGAGACTTGGGAATCCACATAGCTTTAGATTTTCCTCGTTCTTTGGGTGCTTGAGAGTGCCTTTGTATAATGATGGATTTAGGAACCCATATTTTCTTTGGTTTAGCTCTTTGATTAGTGGACCTTTGCGGTCTCTTTTGTGCATTCTCCTTATTAGCATTCACATGTCGATTAGATGGGACATAGTGATCTTTCTTTTTCAATGGATTCTTATGTTTATTCTCACTTCCAAAGGACTTGGGATTTGTGGATGAATAAGGATGATATGACTGGTTTAGATGTATAGATGGGTGAAAAGTCATCAAGGATGAGTATCTTTGTTGATCTTAAGGTACGATGGGAGAGCTAGGGAATGAGCTAGGAGTGAATGTAGGAGATGGAGGAACATAAGGCCCCAATATGGACGAAAGGTTTGAATGCTTTAGCTTAGATGGATAAGGACCAAGGATAGATTTAGAAGATGCAAAGGGATAGTGGGAAGGGATATCAACATCTTTATAGTGAGCAACATGGTCAAAGCCATCAATAGACTCAAGAGTACCTTTCATAGGAACAACATTTTTAATAGAAGCACTTGAAGCTTGAGCACAATTTTGAAGTGGATGTGGAGAAATAGAACATGAGGGGATGCTTTGATCTTGACAAGTAGCTTTGGATAGCATATGAAGAGAACTTTTCTCATAATTTTCAGTAAGCTCAAGGGAGATAATGGAAGTGGTATCTTCATCATACTTAGGAGGTGGGCAAGATATATGATATGGAGGGGAAAAATCTTGAAAGAGATGAAAGGGTGCTTGATCTTGATCTTTCTTGACATTTATAGCTTTTTCTTTTTGAGAGTCCTCTTGACGTGAACCCACTTCTAAGGACAAGGGAGAATGAAGAGTGAATGGAGTGGTGCTTGGATTAGGTATAATAGTGCATGAAGGTTGAGGATGTTTAGGATTAGTAGCATGGAAAAGGTTTGCAGCCAAGTGAAGGTTAGCTTGAGTTTCTTTTAGAGGTAGCCCTTGAGGATACATGTAGTCAATGTGGAAAGCATTAGGTTCTTTATTTGATGGAGGCATGTTTGAAAGCTTTGAAGTGTTGGGAGATGCACGAGTGTTGGAAGAAGTGGAATATGTAATAGAGCCACTACTAGACATAGGTTCATCAACATAATCTTGCTCAAGAGAAGTATCCTCAACACATGAGTCACTAGAGGTTCCAATAATTCCATTATCAATAAGATCTTGGATTTTATGTTTCAGCTCTATACAATTAGAAGTAGCATGGTCATTAGATTGATGATAGGCACAATAGATATCCAAGAATGGGTTTCCATATGAGCTAGAATTAGGTAACATGATGATCTTATTGCCAAGAAGCTTTTGCAAAGTGTCATCATAAGAATCTTCCAAGGGAGCAAAAGTTCTATTAGAAGTATGTCTAGAGTCTTCTTGTTGTTTCTCAAGTGAATAGCATGCATTCATGTCTTCATCATTATCTTGGTCAAAGATAGGTCCATCATGAAATTTTAGCATAGGCTCAAAGGAGGTATCACTTGCTTGTTCTCTAAAGAGGTCTTTAGATCTAGAAGATGAAGACATTTGATGTCTTGAAGTAGAGCATGTAGACCTAGAAGAAGAGGATGACCTCAAAGAAGGTGACTCACATGCATGTAAAGACTTTAAGGAAGATTCATGTAATGATGCAATCTTCTCCTCCAACCTTTTCTCAAGTTTAGACTTCATTTCTATCATGTGATTAAAGAGATGAAGGTAAGAAAGATCATTTGTCTCTTCTAGTTCTTTGTATTGTGCATATAGATCTTGAAACTCTTTAGTGACATGGAGGATATCATGATCATCTAGATTTGGTTGAATTTTGGTAGCATAAGGTTTAGATCCCATAGTTTTAGACGCAAAGACAAGCATAAAATAGTCTAGAAGATAACTTGATGTTGAAACTATAGGAGGTAGAGTGTTCACTTGCCAAGATATTAGAGAGAGATTAAAGTGACTTGTCAAACAATATGTCCAAGAAATTTACGACATGAATGACTCAAGTCAATAGCTAGGAAAGATGCCAAAATAGCCAAATAGATAGAGCAAGCAGGGTGACAAGTGAACAACTCTCCAACCCAAGAGTGTAGTCAAGAAATCAAGGCAACCATTTCAGCAAAAAGATAACTAGCAAGTGGACATAGACCATGAAGATAGAAAGACCAAGAGCGCTAAGACCAAAAAGCCACTTTAAGCATGTTCAAAAACTAGAGACATAGCAAATCAAAGTCAAATGATGAGACTCCCCTTAGCAAGCAACAAAAGAAAAATGTTAAGACTTGGATGACAAAGTTTGACAATAGTTGATAGCATAGCAAGTTTGATGTTCAAAAACAATTTTTTTCCAAGCAAGATAGTGACACATGGAGTATTCTTCAAACAATCAAGCAAGGGACAAAGCAACCTTGCATGATACAAGCATATGTGACGTCTCAAAAGAATTCCCTAGAATTATCTTCATGTGTATGTTCAAAAGATTTTCACAAGTATACCACATTCGAGAACACATCAAGCAATATCTACCTAGAAGTCATGGTTCATTACTCAAAAACTTGGCCCACGCTTGATGCTCCTTCACCTCACACCAAGTGGTTGCCCACAAGAGATATTGGCTTTGTCATGGAAATGCCATAAGCATAACCAAGGGAACACATATGGTGACTGTAAATCTTGGGGTGATCCGGGTAGTCCACTAGGATCAATCCTTGCACCAAGAAGTTGAGCGGCTAAAAAAGGTAGTTACTAAATTAGGATGTTTAGATAGGGCTTCCGTTCATAGTGTTCCTCTTGCTCCCAATTACGGGACACCTCACCTTGCGATGAGTAACCGATCTCGCGACCACAAGAGTACCTTAAGCATTCTTGCCTAGTGATCTCCCTATGGTCGAAATCCCATAAGCGATCACACTAGGCGAAGACAATCACTATGTCTACCAAGGTTTTGTGTCCTTGATAGTATTGAGTTTATAGTGGGTTGGAAGAGCCGGGTAATTTGCTTGTTCCCACTTGGGTCATTCCTCTCAGGTTGTCCGAGAGCAGGCCCTCTAAAGGATTCTAAACTACACAAAGAGTGGATCAACTTTTGGAAGTCAAGATTTTTGATTCACCACAAGGGTGAAGAGCATACTCTCCTATTCCAATCATTTTCTCCCAAACACGCCAAAAAGATTTAGTTGCCTCTTACTCTTAAAACCAAATGGTAAGTCAAGATTTCTGATTCACCACAAGGGTGAAGAGCATACTCTCCTATCACCAAAAGATCTCAATTGTAAGTTTTAATGTGCCTAAAAATAAACAAATAGTATATGCCACACATGTAAAAGTAAAAAACAAGAAAAATTAGGTTTTTATGCATTGGGCAGCCCTGCAAACAATCGTTAGTAGCCCTTGTACATTTGAAGCTTTGACATGCGTTCTTTTTATGCAATGTTTCAATTTTTTTGATAAGGATGGCAACCTGTAATCACAACCTGTTAGCACCAAAAGTTAGTATGAAATAACATAAAAATCTGCAATAAAAAGTGGTGAGTTGCCTCAAAAATCCAATTTATCTTCCAACCAAGTGCATGCAAAGAAAGTGCAAGTTAATCACAAATGCTCTCATTTTTACTCTTTGATTTTGACCTAGTCAACAAGATTGGACTTGTTTACTATGATTTTGTATCCAAAAATGAAAATGAAAAGAAGAGACCCCTGTTAAAAATCAGAGAGCTTTTCAAAAATGCAAGAAATTTTAAAAAATCTATTCATTTGCGCTCTAGAGATCAATTTTGTCAAAACAGGCCAAATTTATCAAATCGAGTTTTTGATCTTTAATACAACCTCAAAATTCAAAACACAAAGAAAGAACCCCCATTAGAATTGAAAACCATTTCTAAAAATGCAAGTTTTTAAAAAAAATTTGCTGATTTGAGATCGGAAACAACTTTTTATGAAAAATAAAGAAAAACTCATAACTCTCGAAAATCATGTCAAAATGCTTTGAAAATCGTACTGAGACATTTTGAGCATATACCCAATTAGTAAAAAAAATTTCAGAACCAAAATCCAAGCGGTTTAAAAGATATGATCAAATCTTTAAACCAACTAAGTTTTTGGCCTTCAAACCAATTTACTTATGGCTTGGCCCTAAAACCAAAGTGATAATTCTACAAAAGCATTTGATTAGATCCAATATGCTGCTGTAAAAAACTAGAGATAAGAAATGAAAGCAAATGGAGCTGAAAATTTGATTCAAGCCCCACGGTGGGCGCCAAAAATGTACACTAGAAATGTGTCCCACTCTAAACCATTCTATCCAAACGATTCCATGAGTTGGAATGCTTGGATGCCGGCTTAGAGCTCCCTATCCATGGAGTGCAAGGAGTTAGTATTTCAGCATGAAGGCTCTCAACCAAGCCTTAGAAATGTACTTCTTGCTAGTAAACCATGCAACGGGAGGTTCTTTGAGACAAGAGCAAGAGTGCAAATATCTTCAAGGAATCCCTCAAGAATGCAATGCAAGTATGGAAACTAAGCTAAGATGATAATGCAAAATGCAACTATACTAAGTATGTATGAGATTGTTACAAAACCAAATATTTAAACTATGTGAGATTATTGCAAGAAATCAAAGTTAAACTAAAATGCAACTATGCTAAGAATGCCATATGATCTTATGCTAATGTGATGGAATGAGAGAATGAGACAAGAAATGAGAAGTTCTCCATAAAGCTCCAAAGAAACCTGTTAGAAAACCTGCAACATAAAAATATTCAAATGAGGATGGATTTGAGGGGGAAAGCTCTCTCCCTTTTAAAGATGTACGGATGGTGGAGATCAAGATGAAGATGGTGGATGATCAATGATTGAATTCGAAAATAGGAGTGATCCATGTGCACACACAAGTCAACCAATAGAATATAAGTTGACTTGTCATATAAGACAAAAGTCACAAAGCCTTTTCTTTTAATTGCAAAATAGAAGAAGGACTTTATGTGTGCACTTTAAGTGGGTTAGAAGAATGGGGTCTTTTATTTAATTAAAAGGGGACATGTTCTTTTAATCAAATAATGAACTTAGGATAGCATAGTCAAACTATAGGTTATAATCAAATAAATTGATTATTAGCAATTTGGTCTAGGTAAATGATTAAATTAATTTAGCCAAAATGCTGAGAAGGGGGCTAATAGTCTAGATGACCATTTTTAGGTGATTACACTACATCTATGCCCTTAGCCAAGATGATGTACCCTAACAATTTTCTTGACGTGATGCTAAAAGCAAATTTCTTTAGATTGAGCCTAAGTTGGAATTTTTCCATATGGTCCAATATCAAACTCAGGCCCGACAAGTGAGTGCTTCTTTGTTTAGATTTTACCACAGTGTCATCAACATAATCTTCCATTTTTTTGTGCATCATATCATGAAAGATAGTGGCCATAGCCCTATTATAGGTATCACCAACATTTTAAAGCCCAAATGACATTACATTCTAGCAAAAGGTTCCCCATGGACAAGAAAAAGTTATTTTCTCTTGGTCTTCTGGAGCTACCTTGATTTGATTATACTCAGAGAAACCTTCCATTAGGGAGTACACCTCGTAACTTGTGGTCAATGTTAGGTAGTGTAAAGTCATCCGTTGGGCATGCTTTATTGAGATCCCTAAAATTAGTGTATACACAAATGAATTTGTCATGTTTTGAATTGGGCATAATATTCGAGATCCATTCCATATAATCAATAGCTCGAATGAATTTGGCACTTAATAATTTCTCAAGCTCAACTTTAACTAACAATATCACATGAGGGTGTATTTTCCTCAGCTTTTGTTTGATTGGTTTGACGCTAGGAGCTATGGAGAGATGGTGCATGACAAGTTCTACATCTAGACTAGGAATATCAACATAAGTCCATGCAAAATTGATTTCCTTTTTGTTAAATAACTCTATATATTGTTCCTTCTCTTTTGTTGATAAGGATTGAGCCACGTCTATTATCTTAGGAGACTCCTCAATGCCTAAATTGATTAGTCATGTTGGTTCTATCAAAACTAATGACCTGTCTTGAAAATAGCTTGGGAGACTACCGAGCAGGTCATCCTCAGGTGCCTCAAAAATTTTTTCACCCTCAGATATGCCTTTATTTATACTATTTTTAGGTTTACATACCACCATAAACTAGTTTTTGCCATCTAAACACTTGTTTTTCATTTTCTCTTTATTTTATGACTAAGGTACTTAATATTCATCTCTATCATATTAGTCACTACTTTGATGGTCGAATACACCATGGATTAAATAGCATTTAGATTATAGGTAATGTCATAATCATTTTGGAAGGATGGTAGCTCTGATCTTTGATGTTGAACATACCATTCTATGAGATCGAGGAGTATGAGTGAAAGGGAAGTAGAAGCTTCAAGATTGTTGACATGAAAGGAATCATCTCTGGAGACAAGAGAGGTTGAGACTATAGAGAAATATCTAAAGGAATCTAAATCAAGAGGAGGCCTAGACAGATCAATGTGGTCCACTAAAGCAAATCATGAGCTAAACTCGTGAGACCCTACACTAGACTCATCAACTATGTTGGGTTGGGTGACATAGGCATGTATTACATCCACTCCTGATTCACAAGAGGCATCTGAAAGAGACTCCCATTCATAGTTAGCAGAATGGGTACTCTGATTTTGGGCTATTATATGAGCAATGTTTTCTCTTATTTTACCTCTGTTAGGATCTTCATTATCAGATTTGTCAGATTCATTTTTTCTAGATGTAGAGGCTTTAGCATCATTGTTAGTAATCACTGGTTCTTCTCCCCAAAGAAGGAAAGTAGAGGGTGTGATTTAATCATCTTGTGTAGTGGAGGTAGGAAAGGGTTGATCATCATTTTCTGATTCACTAGTCACAAGGGCCTTCCTATTGAGTTTTGACAATTCATCCTCTACCCCAAAGCCTAGACCATCAGTATCATTTCTTTTCCATCCATTAGTGTGACTCAGGGGTTCCATAAGAGCCTTCTTGTCACCATTCAGGGATTCCTGACCATGATAACCCATTTTCTTCAAAAAGTAATAGTATTTCCCATATCATTTGGGAGAAATAGGAGTAGTAATGGTAACTTCCTCAACATCCTCTTCTTCTCTATAGGTGCAGTTCCTTATAGCTTAGTCTTCCTTCTCTTCTTCTAAAGAGATAGATGAGTAGACAAAGGTACCAAATATATTTATAGTAAAATCCAAGGGCTTGATTTTCTCACAAGGTTTCCCATAAGATCATGGATAAATTGGTAATGCAACAATAGAGTCTAAAGTGTACTCTCCCATACCAATGCTCATCATTTTTAGTTGCTGTTTGCATTCTATAAGGGATGGTTTAATCTCACAAGAAGAGCGGTTATGTGGCACTAGTATTTCTACAGTAGTAAGCATGTTAATGGACATGAAGTTATCCCCTGGAATGACAATCTCTTGATCATTGAACAAGAACTTTATGCATTGATAGTATGTCAATGGTACAACTTGCATTTCATGGATCCATGATCTTCCTAGAAAAAGATTTTATGCAAGTGTGATATCTAGGAATTAAAGGACCACATCCTTCTCTACAGGATCCACATAGATAGGTAGCACAATTAGGCCTTTAGAAGACTATTAAACTTCATCATATGCCTTGATAGTGATTTTTTTGTCTAGGATCAATGGTGAATTCAGATATTCTAAGTTGTTGGATTACATTGAAATAAATAATGTTTAGCCCAACACCATTGTCTATCAGGACTCGACAAACTCGAGTGTGAAAGATTTGAAATTCAATATGGAGGGCTGGATTATGGGGATGAATAAGAGACTTGTCATCTTCTTCAAAAAAAAGTGAGATAATGAGGCAAGGAGATGCAATCAATCATATCTTGGAACCTCTTGATGTCGATATTTGTGGGAATGTTGGTTATTCATAAAGCCTTTTCAAGGATCTCCTTGTGTAAAGGAGACAACTCTAGCAACTCAAAGATAAAGATCTATGTAGGGGTTCATTTTAATTGACTGACAAGGTTGTAACTAGATATGGCTAGTGTAGCCACCTCTTTGGAGGAAGAGGCAATCTTGGGATTGTTTTCTACTTTGAGAACAACTTTAGATTGCCTCATAGTGACAATGTTTAAAGTCTCACCATGTGAAGAGGAAGATTTTTCCACCTTAAGGGTCACCCTAGGCCTAGTGTCTTTATAGTTTTGACACAGATTGCATGTTCATAAGACTACTTTAGGATTCTTGTCATCAGTGTCATAGATTGGTTCCTTGTCAAATTTAGAACCCATCATGTAGATGCTTTCAATAGGTTCCAACATGTTGATGACATTGTTTATGTTGGTGTAAGTATAGTTGATCTTAGCTTCATGACTCTTTTTGTTAGCTTGAGATGACTCCCCTTTTTGGTACTTGGGAAAAGGTTGCTTAAAGCCTTTGTGATCATAATTCTTGACTAATCCATCTATAACAACCTTGCCTCATCAATGAGGTCTTGGATGACATCCTCAAGCTTGTAACAATTATCAATGTTGTGTCCCTTACTCCTATGATAGTTGTAAAAGTGATCATCTCACCACCAATTAGGCTTGACGAGTGGGTCATAGGGTTGGGAATTATCAGGTAGTGCGATAAGCTTGTTATCAAGCAAGGTTTTTAAGACTACCTCATAACAATCAACCATCAATGTGTAGATACATCTTGGCTTATAAGTCTCTTGTTGTTTAGCATCAGACAAATGGAAGGTTGGCTCTTTCATCTTAGAAGCATGTGCAACTCCATCATTTACTACATATTTATTCCTGTTCCAAGATTTTCCTTTGTCTTTTCAATTTCCATTATCATTGAGCATGATGTCACCCCTCTTGATGGCAACATCCTCAATTCAATAAGCACTCTCAACCATGTCGTTGAATGATGTGAACAACTGTTCTCTAAGATCATAGTATAGCTTAGGCACAAGTGGGTTAATAAAGATGTTAATTTTATCAGTTTCAAGATCTGTCAAGGGTAGCTAGAGTGTAATGATCTCCAATGTTGTAGGTATGTAGCAAAGGGTTCTCACTATTTTTGTTTGATATTGAACAAGTTAAACATAGTGATGGGATGTTGTATGTTGTAAGAGTATTGTTGAATAAAGCATTGTACAAGTTCATCAAACAACTTGAGGGGAGGGGGGTGACAATTTAATGAACCATTCCATAGTTTGTCCCCTCAAGCTTTTAGGAAACAACCTCATGAGATAAGTATCTTTGTTCATAAAATCTATGCCAAGAGCATAGAAGTGATGTACATGATCATGGGGATCACCATTTCCATCATATTTATTATATTTGGGAACCTCTATATCGCTAGGAAATGGGACCATGTAGAGACTCATATCGAATGGAAGATCGCATATAGATTCAACAAAAGAAGTCTTAGGTTGCTCTTTGGCTACTTGTAATTGAGCAAGTTGGTTTTTGAGCTCTTGCATCTCTTTTCACAAGATTTAGGCCTTAGTGGGTTCTCCCTTTTGTATGATCTTCTGAACATCATAGCCATGCAATAGTTTCCATCCCTTAGAGGTCATGTATTGGAAATACTGGTCATCATTTTGTTCTAAGGCCTTGAGCATGAGTTATTAAAGGATTTCATCTTGTTGGAACCTCATGATGTCTTCACTAGTGATTTCATCATTTACCTCACTTTTGTGATGTGATTGTGAGGGTCTAGGTGGCGAGGGACATGCTTCTATGTGTATCTTGGAGACCTAGGTTGCATGTTGTTTCCATTGTTGCCACCAATAGAGTTGTTCTTGAAAGGATTGCTATAGTTACCATGTGCATGTCTATTCATAAAATCATGTGCACAAGTGTTAGTCTTAGCTTGTTGATAAAACATATCTCTAGCGATTATACATCTATCCTCCTCTACTTTTTCTTTATCTAAATGTGCTTGCTCCTCTTTTGTGTGCAAAAAGTACCTTTAGGTGACAAGTCCTATCTTTAGGATGCATGGTGACTGAAACACTATCTGTAGCCCTAGGAGATTTAAAGAGGGTATTGAAGAAGTTATCAAAGCTATACAGTGGATTGTGCTAAGTGTTAGCCTCTTCTTCCCTATCAGGTACGAGTTCTTCCTCATAGGAAAACCTATGAGGGCATCTAGTTGGAGTTTTCAATTGGTCAAAAATGAATGAGGGATGACTTCCTTGACTGACTTCAAGCCTAGTCACAATCGACATGTAAGGTTTAGTATTTAGCGTAGCAAGTAGGATGTAGCCTTTCAGGGGAAAACTTGTATTGTCACAATGATCACCTGTCAAAAGATAATGTAGAGCAAGAGGCTTGTCAAGAGAACTCAAGAATTTACAACACTAATTATTCTAGTTGAGAATAGAGCAAGAAGCTTGATATTAAATAGCCAAGAGAATGAGGTAACTAGATTTTTAACAAGTGAACGAGAGTGACGTTAGTTTTGTATCCAAAAGACTAAACTGCCTTTTCAGCTTTAGGCCATACTAGACATGAAGATTTTTAACTAGACCATGGTAAGACTAGGTAAAAAACCAATAATTCAACTGAGACACAATTTAAAATCAATTTTGACAACAAAAAGAACTAGGTGATATTTCACAGTAAATCGTGCAATACTTGTTCAACAAATAATGTCGTACAATATTTATCCTAGGTAGTCAGGCTATACTTCTTGGACATACGATACTTTTTGACAAAGGATGTGATAGAACTTATAAGTAGCATGTGATAGATTTGTAGGCTGATAGATTATACTTTATCAAGTGTGAAGTATCTCATGATATTTCTTAGGAGACCATGCGATAAAGGGCTAGTGAATTGTGTAAAATGTAACTTAATGCCTGGGACATCTATGTTTTAGTTCAACTTTTTGGGTTTTTCAAACCAGAATGTAGTAGTGACAAGATAGAACTCTAACTTGCAGCAATAAATACAATGGTTTGAAAATAGTAGAGGAAATGAACATGTCTCAAATAGTTGAATAGGGGACAAAGCAACCTTGTAAACATGAGCAATTGTGATATATAAAAAAATCCTATGAATACTACTACCATGTTTAATGTTTAAGAACATTTACACGAGTCTTGTCGCATTTGAAAATACATTCCAAGCAGAACTACCTAAGATCACAACTCATTACTCAACAACTTGGCCTATTCTTGATGCCCCCTCGCCTCACACAAAGTGGTTTCCCATAATAGATGTTGGCTTTGTCATGGAGGTGTCATTGGTTCAATCAAAGGGACACAAATGGTGAGTTTAAAATCTTGGGGTGATTTGGGTAGTCCACTAGGATCAATCCTTGCACCAAGATGTTGAGTGGATAAATAAGGTAGCTTCCATTCCTATGGTGTTTAGAAAGGGTATCATTTGCAACACTCCTCTTGCACCTACAGATAGGACACCCTACCTTGTAGTAGGTAACGAACCTCACACTCACAAGAGTACCTTAAGCATTCTTGCTTAGTATTTTTCTCATGGTCCCAATCCTACAAGTACTTCTACTAAGCAAAGATAAATGCTACACTCCCCAAGGCTTTGGCTTTTGTCAAGGGGTTTTTGATTATAGTGGGTCGTGTTAGATGGGTTTTTCTTGTTCCCACTTTAGGTCATTCTTATTGGTATTTTTTCACTAATAGCAGACCCTCTAAAGGTAATATCTCTCTAGGAGATAGCAACAAAATGGATCCATTCTTGGAGGTCAAGTTTTCTAATTGACCCAAAGGGTGAAGGACATAATCTCCTATTCCAAGCACTTCTCCCAAACATACCAAGCAAATTAATTAAAACCGCCAAAAAGTAGAGTAGACCACTCACTTTCGAGATCTAAGGGTGGGTCAAGATTTTTGATTCACCTCAAGGGTAAAGAGCATAGTTTCCTACCATCAAAAGATCCTACTCACAAGTTTTATGTGCCTATTGAAAGAAACAACTAGTATAATTGTCACACATAAAATGAAATAATCACAAGCACACTTAGCTATTCGTTTTTACTTTGGGCAGCCCTATAAATAAGAGTTAGTAGCACTTTTAGCACAAGGTCTTTGACATGCATTCTTTTATAACAATTTGCAAGAAATTTTTAGGCAACCCTACAAAAAAATGCATTAGTCCATTAAGGGGTTATCCAAAAATACAACAAAACTACAAAAGATCTCTGTTAAACAAAAAATAACTCTAAGAAATCTAAAAAATAGAATGTTCAAAACTCAAATTTTTGTCAAATAAACCAAATAGTGAACAGTTCCGGATAGGGCGATACTTTTTGCTGACAGAGTAGTATACAATACTTTTTTGTATTTATAGGTGATATTTTATTTCTATGTGATACTCTATATAACACTTGTGAGATAGATATCATAACTACAATGTGATAGTCTATGAAAGGGTGTACGATACTTTAACAAGTAAAGTTTTGCACCTTAGAAGAAGAAACTATCAAACAATACTGAGAAAATATCACACGATAATTATGTCTAAAAAACCAAGAAGTACAGAGCAACAAGTTATAATGCATGACTAATAGCAAATAGAGAGGCAAAACAACAACATTTTGCCACACAGTGGATGCCAAAAATGTACACTAGAATTGTGCACTTCTCTAAACCATTCTATCCAAGTTATCCCATAGATTGGAAAGCTTGGATTGCAACTTAGATCTCCCTAGTCATGGAGTGCAAAGGCATACGAACAAACATGAAAATAGCTCTCAACTGAGTCTTAGAGATGCAACCCTTGCTAGTGAACCATGAAACAAGAGATTATTAGTGTGAGGCCTCGCCCCAACCCTTCGTAGCATAGTTGATACCTTATTATTTTGATACTTATAACTCGATATGTTGAGACACTATCGAATAAAATAAACATATTATGTTATGTTATTTCATGTTGTGTGATGTTTACTTTCAGATATTTGGTTTTGTCATTTAACACTTTATGAACATGTGTGCTGAAGTAAGTAAATGCAAAATTAACACTTTGATTATGAAATTGTAATGATTGAGAATATGAGTAGAACATGATAAAATAATTGAATTACCTGAAAGATGAATGTTTTAATTTATGAGTTTTCCCTGATATGCTATATACATATATGCATGTGATTTTTTGGAGCTACTGATGTGTGCAATGAGTGTGCAGGGTATTTTAGCCGAGAAAACCTAATGGAGAAATGAAACTAAACCCTATGTGCCATTCGTGGAAACCTATTGCTCATATTTTATTAGTATTGTAATTTAGTAAATGTTAACGTTCGTAATAGTATTTTTATAGTGTCGCTTGACACTCGTGAATTGTTTATGCATTTCAACATGCTAGTCAGGGTTAACTATGTAACCTATGGACCTAAGTTGGAATAACTTAGTGCCCTTTTCGTTAATCTATTTTTAATCAAGTTTAGTTACCTCTAATCCAGATTAGTGCTTAATCTGCATTTTGGAGTTGTTCGATAGTCTTAATAATTCCTAACATTTGTTTGGTCCCAAATCAATTCCTAAGGCCTTAAATCATGAAATCTTAATACCCAAGGGGTATGGGTATGGGTTGGGGGAATTTTCCACCCCCTTAGCCCCTTTTGTTGACTTTTTTTTGACTTTTATGGTCACTCAAAAAGTCTATTTTTGCCTTACTATGAAAATTGAAAGTTGTTACCATGGGTTGAATAACCTCAACTCCACTTGGGTTGAATAACCTCAACTCCACTTAAAGGTTAACCTTAGGTTTGGTTGAGTTAGAAACCTCTAGATTTTTAGGAAAGTGGAGTAAGTTATTGCCCTTTTTAGTGGTTGAGTTTGGATCTTATTTAGAGGTTTTTTTTTGAGTAGTTTTGGTTGTTACCCAATCTCTACTTTTAGAGAGAAGTCTTGGAAGATAGAAGGTAAGGAAGGAAAAACTCTTCTCAACTTGTTCATTTTACCATAACCTCTTTGTGAAGGTAGGAGTTCTTCATCTCCTTTGTTCATGATTATTCATGTTGTTCATGTTGCTCATGTTTGTTTCATGCTTGGTTCATGCTTATGTTATTGTGTTGTCCATTAGTATGCTTGTATGTATGTTGGGTATGCTTGGGAAGGATTGAAAACCATGTTTTCTTGAATGCTTTTATTTCATGTTTTGCTTGAATTTTGAAGTTTTCTTGTATGGGTGTTTTGGCATTACTCACCCTTGGATAGGGCAGAAGTGGTCAATTTGGGGAAAGGTATTCAGTTTGACTCCAACAGTGTAGAGTCTCTTCTCAGGATGAGAAGAAGGAGAGAGGGTAGGGTGTTATGGGCCCCTACCTGTCAGCACAAACCACGTATGAGTTTTGACATGTAAGAATGGAAAAACAGAAGTTCTTGATTATAACCCCGATTGGGCACCTATTTTGGCGTTGTGTCTGACATCTCCTATTGGAAAAATCCACCTTTCCCTAGTTTTGTTTCAATGTTGAATCCTGTTGTGAAAACCTAGTATGGAAATGAATGTCTGATTTTGTTCCTTGTTATGTTTGTTTGTCACCAGGTCAGCTTTCGTTCCCTCCACAATCTTAGTGATGCATTGCAGATAATGATATGGATCCCTTTTTAAGGGCCATGAAGGAAATTTAAATTTATTGTTGAAATTTAGTTATGTTCGAGATTGAAATCCTATGGAAATTGTATTTTAAAACCTTTGTTGTAATGGCAACGACGCTCGGTTTTCTTCCTGGTTCTTTCTTGGCGGAGCCTTTGAATCAGGTTGTCAATAAAAATAGTGTTTGAGTGATATTGTTCTTATGAGGTTTTCGTATTTTCTTTTCAGTTTATGAATGTATATCAAAATAAGATAGAATGATGATGTTCAATTTTGCGAATTTTAAGTGCGAATATGTTAAGGCAACTTAACAAATAAGTAAATAAATGATACTATGTTATGTGTGGAATGTTGATTCAATTTTGTAATAATAGGAGAAAGTATCAATCTTGCAATGTTGTTTAAAAGAATTTTTCAATTTCTTGGATTACCTATGTTTTAGCAAGATTTAATAGTGTTGAAAAAAAATAAAAAATAAAAATATATATATATATATTTTCCCTTGTTAGAAAAACACATTGCTTGAAAAATCTTCTCATAGACAAAATGACACTTAGAAAAAAAAAAAGTGTCTCCTAGAGCAATTTGGCCTCTAGATTTTGTATGTGTAAAATGATTTAATCTTTTGGGTGCAACAGGGAATATTCTCTCTTTGATTCCCTTTGACCTTTTTTTGTAATTCAAAAATCAAATGAAATAAAACTAGGAAATAAAAATAAAAATAAAAAATGAAAAAATCCTAATATCCTACCAAATTAACTTTAAAACATTACTTCTCTCATCTCACTTTCTTTGGCGCTAGTTCTATTATGGCAAGGTGGAGTTAATTGGTCATAGTCATTGTATTGATGGCAACTAGACCATCATGTCTTATCGACTCGCAATCCAGGTACTATCCAAGTGGATTGGCATGGCAGGACAGAATTTATGAGGATAAACCTTGGGAAAGTTTGGTGCTTGTTGAAACTTCCTTAGCCACCTTTTTTTCATGTTCGCCCAGTTGTGTTGGTAGGTCTGTCGCACATGGGGGAAAGCAGTATGTTTTAATGTTTGTTAACAAAAAAAAAAAAGGTTTAAAAGTCAACAAGCAATTTAAACAAAAACTTTTTAAATATTCCATCTCTTACCTTGAGCACCTAGCATGGGAAGTTGTTCACATGGGTACCAAGGGGGAGGATCAGTGTTGGTCACTTTGGGCAGTGCGCCTCAACCTTGGAAAGTGCATGGGTGTTAGGTGGGAGTTACTTGGTGGATGGGATAGGTGTGTAGGGTTAGGATGAGTAGAGTTTAGTGGCTAGGTTAGTAACGTTAAGGGGTTATTAAAGTGTAATTAGTGTATTAGTGGTTTTATTTTGGTTTTAATGTCAAGTTATTATTTAGTTAGAGTTAGTATAAGTTATGTTTTAAGTATTTTAAGTTAGGTGTTTAAAAACTTAGTTTTAAAGTTGTTAGAATTTTAATATGTATCTTTTTAATCATGAAGTATATTAGTTAGTTTTGTTTATTAATTTAGTTAAAGTTTTAAATTTAATTAAGTTTTATCTTGATAGTAATTTTAATATATATTTTTTATATTAGTATTACGATTAGATTAGTTAGTGTAGTTAGTGATATTCTTTTTGCTAATCGATAAATGCTACACTCTTAATTAATGTTTAGTAAAAATTTGGTTAAATGTAAATTTAGTTTATTTGTTAAGAAAGTTAATCATTATGTTTGTAAACATAACAAATTATGTTAGACTAATAGGATAATGTAATTTATTTTGTGTAGTTAAATTGAAGACCAATTTATTTGGATTGTTCAAATAATTTCAATATATCGTTGAAATCTTAATGTAATAACGAACCCAATGTTGATACCAATTTAATAATGAGAAATTAACTTTATTGATGTATTTCTTCTCTTGATTATAAACTTAAGATGAACATAGTTAATCTATTCTTGCGAGTCAACTCTTAAACCCTAGTGAACCTAGTTATTTATATCTTTAAAAATTTTTTTTGTGTGTTTTTGCCCTTGCATTTTGGGCATGACACTTAGACAAGAGCAAGAGTGCTAGTGTCAAAGATCTTCCAAAAGATGCAATGCAAGATAATACTTACTGTAGAATGAAATGCAAAGATGCAACTATATTAACAACATGAGAGTATTGCAAGAACCATTCTAATTAATCTAAGTGAACTATGCTATTGCAAAGAAAATTAAGCTAATTCATATGAGACTAAACTAGCATGATCATGAGAGAATGAGATGAGAGAGAATAGAAGTTCTCCACAAAATGCTCCAAGAAAACCTCTAAGTAAACCTACATCATAACAATAGCTCAAAATTAGGATCCTTAGAGAAGGAGAGAGCTCTCTCTTTTAAAGATGTATGAACGATTGAGATCAAGATAAATAGATGGATGATCAAGTATGGGTGTTGACTTTTGATATGATCCATGTGCACATTTGACTCCTCCAATCAAAATGAGTTGACTTTCCATATGAGGCAAAGTCTTTTTCTTATAATTTTAAAATAAAAGAAATGACTTATGTGTGAAACTTAGGAATATGTGGGAATGGGGTCTTTTATTCTATAAAAAGGGGACATGTTCTTTTAATCAAATATGGACTTAGGATATTATAGTCAAACCATAGGTTATTTTTGGATGAAATGATTTTTGATGATTTGATCTAGACAAATGATTAAATAATCTAGCGAAAATGTTGAGAATGGGGCTAATAGTCTAAGTGACCATTCTTAGGTGCTTACATGAGGCAATGCAATTTTGAGCATTGTTTCAAATAAAATCAGTAAAAAAAACCCCAGCATGTCCCAAATGGAACAAAGTGACAACAAGGTATTGCACTGCCATTGAAGAGATTATGTATTAAAGGCATGAATGATCTCTAGAAAATAAATGTAAGGTGAAAGATGAAATATTGAATAAAGAAAAATATAGGTAAGTAGGAAGTGAATAATGTTGGTGGAATAAAGGGTTGATTGATATCATGTATAGATATGCTTGATTATTCAAATATAATAGATAATATGAGATGATTTAATGATCAATATATTGAAATTAACTAATTGGCAAAAAATGATCAAATAATTGATTGAAAAAAATATTAGCCAGATGAATGAATTAATAAGAAATACAAATGTTTCTTGATTGGATGAATAGATAATGATATGTCTTTGATCAAAATCTTGTGTTGATTGATACCACAATCTTGAACTTTTATTGTGCTTTCATTATTGTATGTAACTTAATTTCTAAAACTTGTGTATGTGCCAGATGTGGATGTTTACAATAAGAAATGGAAGAACAAGATGTGAATATTTCCCTTTGTTCTAGCAAACACATAGAAGATGAGGAATATTTCTACTCATCTTAGGACTTGAGTGTTAAAGATTAAGGTATGTGTGGCAATCACAACTACATTGATTAATGTAGGACAAAGCATAATAATCCCCAAGGGAGATGTCCCAGGCCCTAGAAAAGAATGACACAACAAAATATAACAATAATACAGAGATTTAGATCCAAAACAATGCCAATTCTTATAATAAATCATAAGATTCACATCCAACATGCTCGACTATAAGGCCTTTTAGGTTACAACAAATACATCAACAATTACAATAATAGTTCTACAAGACCTCGCAAGATCCAAATCCTAGCTAGCCCAGGTCCACACTCGAGTAGAAAACCCCAAAAATAACCTAAACTTGTGCTCGCAAGCCATCAAACAACCTTCTTATTTCCCAAGTCCACACTTAGCTACTAGCTCGGCTAAAATTCACTTCTCTTTGCTATTCCATATCAAATTCCATGCTGAATTGAATGACAATGACTTAAGACGTCACAAGGCCCTCTACTTATACTAAACCAAGCCATAGGTCAACATAGCAAGTTACATTAAATAAGCACTCATATTAAATAAAACCTCAAGCCATAAGTCATCTTGGCAACAAACATTAATTACATGAAATAACAAAATACTTTAGATAAGCCCCAAGTTTACAATTCATAACTAACTCAAAAGACCACATAAGAGTACGTGCCCTTAGGCAGAGGTCCACTTGCCACCCAACTATTGAAATCCAAGAGTGCACACATCAACTCCCTCGGATCAAAGCTTACGAATACAATCTCCAAAATCTAGTAGTAATCAGGAACACGTGACCAACAACCACCAAATGGCTCTAAATCCAATGTGATCACTCCAAACTTCATGCACACTTAGGAAAAGGTTCGTTAACATGTCTCCAAAACATCCCCAACTGCACAAAGCACAATCAATAATTTCAAGTTTAAATCCCCCACATACATGATTGTTGGCTACTCTAGGATGCTCCTACATCATTGATCCATGACCATAAGCTTGCTTTGGATCTATATTGAGTGGATATGTTAACGCAACCATCTATATACTTGTTTGCCCCATGATTTGTGAAAATATATAAACAAAGAAAATAAAACAAGGAACCATCATGACTCCTCTAATCATTTAAAGATTTCCTCAAGCTATATACGAGTACGATTAAAGATAAATTGATAAAATATAATATTCATTTTGATGATGATTCAACAACCATATTGATTTTTTTAATTATTGGTTACTTTTGTAATGATGATTATGATGATATTTGGTTCAATTACTGTGCTACCCAATTTAAGATTGAGCTATCAATTTTTTAGTGTATCATCCTTTGTATAAAAAAAATAATAATCAATAAAGGATCAATGTTGATTTATGAGAAGATGTGATTATTTGGTTGCAAACTAGTTGATAGGTAAGTTGTTGTGTCATTTATTTAGCACCACATTTGGGTTTATTTTATGTTTTTCTACTCAAATACTTGTTGTTGCAAATGGGTAGCTTTTTGGAAAATTTTCAAGACATTTTGTGAATAGTGTTGTATGTTTTACCCCTAGTCAACATAGAATAATTTATTATGGAGTAAATGTGACAGATTGTCTTTCTATGGAAATGAAACAACACAAAAGACTATTGAATCCCATGCTATGAAAGGTATGGAAACAAGTATTATTATGGATGAATCAAGTGGATAACAATAGGATAACAGATGGATGATTGATGTTTTATTATGAGGGGATTAGAAGGAATAAGGATGGATGATGGACACATTTTCTCTTATATGTGGTGCCCAATAGCTTTGTTTTCACCACAATACTTGCCCAAGGTGCCATTAAAGTCATTGTCAACATAAAATATCTATATTTTTTTCTATTTTGATTTTTTTTGTTGTCACACAAGATAATTGTTTGTCAGGATTTCATCGAGTGTTTTTTCCTATTTTGTTATTTTTTTTAAGGGCTTCCTTGAGGGTTATGTATAGATATTGAGTAGATGTATGATATTGATGGGCTTTCATAATGGTTCACCTTCTAGGGTAGCTAACCAATAAGCACCAAAACTGCAAGTTAATGTGATAACGTATTGAACCAACCAATTAGTTATAAAACTCTCTTTTGATCAGTTCATCTAGTTTTCTTTGAGGACTTAGTTTCCTATCTCAAATAAGTTGACTCTGAACCTTTTATTGCAGTTTCTTCAAAGGTGCCTATGATATCTTTGCAAATGATTTAGTACATTTTTATGATTCTCATTTAGTAGATCCAACTCATGTAACCAATACATTTAATACTCTTCATATGATATTAGGTTCTACGATGACACTCTTAATGATGGTAACTTAACATTGATAAGAAGCATGGATTCATATTTTTATTCTAGGGGAAAGGGCGTGCCTCCAGTAGGAGTATGGATTGCTAGTTTGTAATACTTAGCTAGAATCACAATCTCACATAGTGTCATTGATGGTCTTCTTTATAATTTTAAGATGGTTTTATTAGATGCCTCATCTTGTATATGACTCTAGCAATAGTAGGGGGTTGTAAAGTGGTGTTAGATGTTTAATTTGTTACAAAAGTTATTAGCATTATGATTCTTGTGATGTAGCGACACATTGGGATTCATGGAAATCTTGCATAAACCAATAAAAAAAGTTTTATTTTACAATTATAAACGAATCTAGAAATATACAGTTGATGGTAAACCTAGGTGAAGGTACTTATGGATTTTTCTTGGACTCCTATAGGTCTACAATATGTTGTTGGGTATGTAGGAGCTGATCTTAGAGTGATTTTGAGTTCACTCTTAGGTCATGGAATGTTCTTCACATTATGTTGTACCTTCACCTAGGTTAACTTCTTGATTGGTTTCTCTATGCACGAGATATCTTGAACTCTCGATGATACTTTTATATTCTTCATGTTTGGTATCTATTTTATGTTTTATGATCTTGTGTAAGATATTCTTGATTAGTGTATATGTGTGGTTCATTTCTTAATGTTGTTAGACCTGTAATCAACCTACTTATGGGATTACTCTTTATGTTGAGGAAAATTCTTATTATTTGGGTCTTGGGTTATATTTGTAATAATTTTTCTTCTCATTGGGGAAATGTAATCCTTTCTAGTCTAACTTGATGCATGTGAAGGATTTATAAAAGATGTAATTGACCCTTTAAGAGATAATACTAGTTAATTGATAATAAGATAACCTCTTGAAGATTAGGACACAAGGTTTCTATCTATATTTAGGTTTGTATACCTCAAATGTAAGACTACATGTTGCAAACCCACTATACACAAATTTCTAATAATGTGAAGGTTGGTCTTGCTCTTCTCTAAATTATTCTTTGATTTTTCTATTATGTGACTCTTTTTGCACAATTTGAATATGTCTCTTTGAGGTCCCTCCTATCATGACTTCACCAAGTGGTAGTAGAGTAATTTTTTTTCCTTGAGGAAGTTGATCTTTATTTATATTTATTCTAAATCCCTAGATTAATTATCATGAGGTGGTAGAGTGAGCATTAATATGAAATTGTATAGGACTTGCACAAGATGGTTTGTGGAAGGAGAGATGTAGATCTAGGCATAATGGACTTTTGAGATAAATTGTAGTTGGGATAGAAGTTGTGGAAATTACTTAGAGAAGAGGTGGATATATTGATGATGTGAGTAATGATATAGAAGAAGTCAAGGAAGAAGCAACACCAAAACTCGATCATGGAGATGAATTATTCCTTAGATCCATAACCAGAGTGAATACAAAACCCCATTTCAATCCATCTTATTGTGATGGAAAGTTGGATTCAGATGAGTTTCTTGATTAGGTCATAGAGATAGAAATTTACTTTGAATTTGAGGGCACAAGTGAAGATATGAAGGTGAAGTATGCTTGAAAAAAGTTGAGAGGACATACATCCTTACTATGGGATCATTCGCCAATTGATTGGCAAAGAAGAGCTAAGGAAAATAATAAGTCACGTGATATGATGGTGAATAAATTGAAGACCGAATTCCTACCTATTAATTAACAAGTGAATTTATTTAGGAAGATACAAAATGTAAAATAGAAAATCTTACTGTGAAGAAATATACTAAGGAATTTTATAGATTATATATCAAGTCTATCCATACCAATGAGGTTTAAGAGTTGCTAGATACTTTAAAAGTTTGAAGATTTTATTTAAGATGAAAATTGTTTGGTCAAATTGTAGAATGTAGAAGAATCTTATCAGTATGCCTTAAAAGTTTAGGATAAGTGCACAAATGACAAGCAAAAAAATAAAGAGGAAGAGTTGGAAGATTTGAGAGAAGAAGATTGTTCACTAGACGAGGAAGATATTGTGGGGATCAAAACAAAGGAAAGGTAGCATTTAAAGAAGAAATTTCACACATAAGAGATGATATAAATTTTTAAAGAGGTGGTGATTTAAGTAGCTATAGGAGAGATGATGGGAGAGTGTTTAAAAGAACCTATTTCAAGTTTGAAGGAGAAAGACATTGATCCTTTGAGTGTACTTGGGGGAATTCAAGAAAAAGGATAAAGAACAAGGATGATTTTTCTTATGTTGAGGAGGATTCTATTAAATATTTGAATCATCTAGAGGATAGAGAAGCCCTAATGGTGAGAAGAGCCTTGTGTCAAGAGGAAGCATATTAATATCCATTACATAGGAAAATTTTATTCAAAAAAAAATGTAAAGTTGAAGGTAAATATTGCAAAGTGGTCACTAGTAATGACAGTTCAAATAACTTGGCCTTTGAGGTGTTGGAGGAAAAGTTTTAGTTGCAAAGGTGAAGCATCCCAAAACCTAACATATAACATGGATACAAAATGGTCATAAGGTACTGATAAGTGATTTTTTTTGGTGAAACTTAAATTTGGATCTTATCATGATAAAGTTCTTTGTGATATTATACCTATGGATGTGTGTACTATCTTGTTTGATACCATGACAATACGATAAACACAATTTTCACGATGAAAGAAATAATAGATATATTATCTTTGGAAATGGAAAGAAATAAGTATTGTTTCCTTTAGTTGAAAGTCCTAAGAATGATAATTTCATCAGTGCTATAATTTGTTTAGTTGAAGGAAGTTCTTGGTTGGTTTGAAAAGTGATAGTATGTGTTATGCTTTAAGCCCTAGAATGTATTATTTGGAATCAGAAAATAAAGAACCTAAGAAAATAGAGGAGTTGCTAAATGAGTATGAAGAAATAATCTTAGATGATGTACCTAATAGATTGTCCCCTGTGAGAAGTATTAGTCATTGTATGGATCAAATCCTTGGAGCTAGTATATCAAATAAAGTATCACATTACATGAAACTAGAAAAGAATAAGTAATTGATTAGAAAAGTGGTAAGATTGTTGAAGAATAATATAATTAGAGATATTTTGAGTTCTTGTGTAGTACCTATAGTTGAACACCTAATAATAACATAGAGAAGAGGACGTGTACTAATTTAAGATCCACTAATATGATCACACTTAAGTATAGATTTCCCTTGTCTAGAATGGATGATCTAATGGATTGTTTGAAAGAGATAAATTTCCAACAAATATTGATAAAAATAGTGACTATTATCAAATTAAAATAGTGACTATTATCAAATTAGAATCAAAGAAGGAGATTGGTGGATGATTACATCTAAGGCAAATGAAGGTTTACATATGAGTGGTTAGTAATGCCTTGTGAACAAACTAGTACACCTAATATATTCATGAGGTATTGAAGAAATATCTGGGTATTTTTTGTGATTGTTTTACTAGAAAATGTTTTTAATTTTTAGTAGAACAAGAGAGGATCATTTGTTGCATCTAATACAAGTATTGTAGAGATTAAGGGAAGATAAGTTGTTGGAACATCAAGAAGTATTATTTTATGAAAGAGGAGATAGTCTGTTTGAGATTTGGGATCTTAGTAGATGGGTTAGAGATGTACTTTGAGAAAGACAAATAATTTTCTAAGTGACCTACACCTAAAAGTGTTGGAGAGGAAAGATCATTTCATGGATTGGAAATTTCACTAAAAGTTCACTAGTAATTTTAGTTCATCTTATAATATGACGATTGGGACAATGAGAGGAGATAGGAAGAATTTTAAATGGACAAATAAAGAAAATATGAGTTTTGAATTGTTGAAACAAAAGGTGACATAACAACTAGTGCTAGTAGTTCCTAATTTCAATAAAGTATTTTAAGTGGACTGTGATGGAGGTTGAAATACAATTGATGTAGTACCAAGTCAAGAAGGTAGAATTGCTACTTATTTAAGTGAGAACTTGAATGATGCTGAAAGAAGATATCCAATTTATGATCAAGAGTTATATTCCATATGTCAAGCCTTGGAGAAGTGGAGACATTACCTATTGTCTAAAGAGATTGTATTACATATCGTTCATCAAGCTTTATAGTAATTGAATAGTCAAAGTAAGTTCAATCAAAGACATATGAGAGGGGTTGAGTTGTGATAGAGTTACACATTTGTGTTAAATAAAAGGAGTGATAAGTCAATAAAGGTTTTATATGCTTCAAGTAGAAGAATAAATTTATTGACAGAGATGATATTTGAAGTGCTTGGGTTTGAAGAGTTGAAGAAATTGTACAAGAGAGGCCTTGATTTTGTAGAGCCTTGGAACGCTTGTAGAGAACCTATTGTAGTAAGCTAAATAAAGTTGTTAGAATATTTCATTCAAGAAGGTATGTTGCTAAAAGAATCTTAGTTATGTATACCTAGGATTTTGATGAGGGATAAATTGATTAAGGAAAAGCTTTGTGGAGGATTAGTTGGACACTTTAGCATTGACAAGATAGTGGCTTTAGTCAATGATAATTATTTTTGGCCTCAAATTCATAAGGATTAAGGAAATTTTGTTCAAAGTTGTGTTTGAAAGTAAAGTACACCAAGATAACTTAAGGGTGGGGGGGGGGGGGTGATACAGATATGCAATTAAAACAACTCTCAATATCCTTATTAATTCCAAAACATGTAAATAGTAGATGCAACAACCACAGGAAGATAACCATACACAACAGCACCATATTTGTTAATTAGGGAAATCCTTGACTAGAGGGAAAACCCTAGTGGGGATGGTACCCACAAGATGATGCACTAATATAAAAGTTCCTTGTGAGAGGACGGGCCATGCTAGGAGTCAATGAAGTACATTTCATACATATTAATCCCTGTCAAGAGAGCTTGCATCCCTATTAGGAGTTATGCCAACCCTATTAGGAGTTATGTCAACCCTATTAGGAGTTTTTTGGGAAGACAAATGGACCCATTGTCCAAACAGCTTAAGTACTATCCTCACTAAATAATATAATGATACATCAACACTTTCCAACAAAAACTTCTTTTCCAGATATAGTTACTTGTAGCTCACCATGCCTCAACTACACCACTCACTTCTTTGATCAAAAGATATTCACATGTAAGTTTGCACAATGCAATATCTCTCTTAAGTTCGCATATCATAAAATGATCTCACTGATGATTACAACCAAGGAAAAAATCATTCCTTTATGCCAAGTCCTAAAATAAATTATTGAGCCAGCCTTGAGGATTTCCCAATTAATAATAAAAATATAGGACCAACTTAAGATATTACATTTACACATTACTTTATAATATTACATCATTTCATAATTACACACAAATTATTGACTCATAGTCTTTATAACTCTTCACTCAATCCTCATCCAGATACATGTGATTAACCACAAAATATTCATCATGTCTTCAACCTCTGTCCAAGTCCACATGACCAGATTCTATATTTATTAGGAGATACAATCCAAAAAATAGTAACTACTACCCAAAAACCCTGTTTGAACATTGTCTTCACTAAATCCATCATATCTTTGTCCAATCTTCATATTTATGTATGAAATCTTAACTATAGCATGTAGACAACCTATAGAACATAATTCCATGTATGCATAAGCTCATCTTCTTTCCTCAAACCACATGAAGCTAAACTTTGTCTATTGCATTGCTAGTCTTCATAGGATAACCAATATTTTGACAACAATGACAAAGTCTGTCATGAATGCAACATAAAACCTCTGAATTATGTCTCTAACAATAATAGGATACTCCTCCATAGGAATACCATCAACATTCATGCTTAACAACCTCCTCCTTTGGCATTGATGACAATAGATGAAAAACATCTAAGTTCCATGAATACAAAATGTCTCTGTTGCATTTGCTCCCCCATTCATGTTGTCCATGAATGCCATATGTTCTATAACCAACATGCACAAGGAAGGTGTTAATATCCCCCATGTGTCAACAAATTTTCAAATCCTCTTTATCGATCAATTCTTCAAATCCTCTTCATCAATAAAATCTCTCCTTTAGGAACATCTCTCCCATTAACATCGATATAAAATAATATTTCATATATTACTTTATCCCATAAGATATCTCAAAAAATTCATACCAAAGGATGTTTTTCATGCGTATCTCTCCCACAGTGACATCAATGAAAAAGGTATCATTATGCCAATTCTCTTCATAAGATTTGCAATAAGCACAAGTGTTGAAAGAAACTGTTAAATGCTAGTTACCGAGAGTCCTTAATGACTTAGCTCAAACACAGATACTCCTCCATAGATGAAGCATCAAGCATCCATTCTAGATAAAAGAAATAGTGATATGTTGCCATTGGACTGATGCAATCTCTGCATCAACTACTCAAAATAGTAGGCTGGGGCATAACCCCAAGCATACCTCTCAAGTACTCAATGTGTCCTTCGGTAAAGGTTTTGTAAATATGAATGCTATCTACTCCTTTGTTCTAATATACTCCAATCTAGTCTCTTTTTCTATAACTTCTTCTCTCAAAAAGTGATAGTTAATAGATATATGCTTTATCTTTGAATGTAAAACTAGATTCTTTGACATACTCAATATACTTATGTTATCACAATGTTTAATAACATGCTCTATAAACTCAATCCCAATGTCTTTCAAAATTTGTTTCATCCATATAATCTGATTACAACTATTTTATGTTTTTACATACTCTACTTCTGTTGTACTTTGTGAAATACAATCTTGTTTCTTGCTTGGCCAAGAAACCAATCTTATTCTCGAGAAAAATTCTCCACCACCAGTATTCTTTCTGTCATCTACACTTCTTTCTGAATCCACATCACTACATGCACATAAAGCAAAATCATTAATCTATCATACCAAAATCCAAAATTAGGCGTACCCTTCAAATATCTAAACAAATCTTTATTGCTATATAATGTGACTCTTGAGAATCAACTTGAAATCTTGCCACAATTTCAACTGCATTAGATATACTAGGTCTAGTGTGTTTCAAATATTGTAATCCACCAATCATAGATTTCTACTTTCTCTACTCAACAATAAGGGTTTCATATTTGTTAGACAATTTGTGACCAATTATCATAGGTGTTCCTATAGGTTTACAACTTTCCAAACCAAATACCTTCAATGAGTCTTTGAGATACTTAGCTTGTGATATGAAGATACCATTTTTGTTCTAAACAATCTACAATCCCAAGAAATACTTCATCTCACCAATCATACTCATCTCAAATTCCTTCTTAATTCCTACTACAAATGCTTCACTTGCTTTATCATCTCCTCCAAAGATTATGTCATCCACAAATACCTCAACAATTAGTAAACCATTGTCAATCTCCTTCAAATACAAATTACTATCAATATTATCTTTTGCAAATCCCAAACTTGTCAAGTACTTATCCAATATCGCATACTAGGCTCTAGGTTTTTATTTCAATCTATACAATACTTTCTTTAATTTACAAACCATATCCCTTTTATCTGTCAAAGGAAAACCATCAAGATGTTCAATGTATACTTCTTCTTCTAGATCACCATTTAGAAAAGTATTTTGACATCCAATTGATACACTTTGAAATTCCCGTTAAAGCTACATATGCCAAAAACATTATTACTACCTCTATTCTATCAACAAGTGCAAATGTTTCCTCAAAATCAATTCCTTCTTGTTGTGAATAGCCTTTACATACTAGTCTTGCTTTATTTCTCACAACCTCACCTTGTTCATTCATCTTGTTTCTGAATACCCACTTAGTTCCAATAATATTCGTATCCTTAGGTCTAGGAACTAATTCCCATGTATTGTTCTTTTTAATCTATTATAGTTCTCCTTTCATAGATTTAATCCAAAAATCATCTTTACTAGCTTCATCAACACTTTTAGGTTTAGTCTAAGTAATCAAGCATAGTTCTTCTTGTACCTTTTTTCTTGTCATAACTTCTCTATATTTGCTGCCATAATCTAATCACCAGGGTGATTCTTTATCAAATTTTTGTTAGTGCCATTATTTCTAGGTTCAAATCTTGGTTCTTTTCTTTGTTCTTCTTTTTGTGCTTCTCTCTGAATTTCATTATGCAAATCAATATTTGTCTCATAAAATAGTTCTTGATCAACATTTTTTTTGCTAGTCCTTGGATTAGTTTCTTCATCAGAACTGTAATCAAGTATCCTTTCTTGAATTCTAAACTTCTCATAAAATCTCTCATTTGCACTCTCAATAATAGTCTTAGTTGTCTGATTAAAACATCTATATGCCTTATTTTTCAACAAATATCCAAGAAACATACCTCCATTACTCCTTGAATCAAAATTTTCAACATCATCATCTCTTTTAATGTAACATTTACTTCCAAAGATTATGAAATACTTAATAAATGGTGTATTCATAAGGTGTCTTACCAATGTTTTGTTTGATTTGTACTCTATTAATAGTGTACATTGTTTTGTTTACTACTTCTCTCCAAAAGATCTTAGATACACTGTTCTCAAGCATCATTGCTCTTGTTGCTTCTATCATTGTTTAGTTTCTCTTTTTTGCTATCCCATTATGTTCATGTGTCTTAGGGGTTGAAAGTTGTCTTTTAAAGCCATTTTTTTCACAAAAATTGTTAAACTCATTTGAAGTAAGCTCTCCACCTCTATCAAATCTCAAACATTTAATCTTCAAACCATATTCATTTTCAACTCTACTATTAAATATCTTGAATTTCTCAAAAGCTTCAAATTTCTCTCTAAGAAATGCTACCCAAATCATTCTAGTGAAATCATCAACAAGAATCATAAAATATTGTTTACCATAGAATAATTTTGTCTTAGTAGGACCACTCAAACCTATGTGTACAATCTCCAGCTTCACAGATGTAGCAAATTTCTTGTTTGGAAATTAATCTTTCTTCGATTTTACTATCACACATTCTTTACATACCACGTTAGCAAGTTTCATAATTTTAGGCAAATCTCTATCTGCAAATGTAGTACTAACCTTCATAATGTTATCAAAGATGATACGACAAGATCTCTTATGGAACAACCAACTATCATCCACCTTAGCAACTAAACATGTAATCTCTATAGGATTAAGTTGAAATACATTACCTCGTGTCCTTATACCGGTACCAATCAATGTGCCATCCTTGTCTGTGATAATGCTAGTCTTCTCTATAAATTGCAACTAATATCCCTTGTCCAATTGTTGTCCAACAGACAAAATATTATGTTTCAAACCTTTATGGAATAATCTAATCAAATTTCTTCTTTTCAACTCGTGACACTAATTCTTTTTCATTTCTAACTTCTTTTTTAGGGCTTTCTTCCTTGATAGCAACAAATCCTATTTCATCGTCACTTTCATTTAAGATTTCTTCTACCTTAGCATTTAGTTCATCATCATTAACAAATAGACATTCCTTAGGATTTTCTTGATTTGAAGTGAATCTTGGTCTTTCTTACTCTCAAGACATTTAGAAATAATGGCCATATTCATTACAAGTACAACATTTAAAGATTTTGTTAAGTTTAGCTTCTCTCTCCATAAGCAAGACAAGTCCTTCCTCAGTCTTCTTTTCTTCTTCAAGTTTTGTTCGACTGTCACTAGCATAGTCTCCACTTGTACTTGCACTTCTTGTCAACATAGGTCGAACACTCAATGCAATGAAAGTAGTTTCAATATTAGGTAGTTCTCCACTTTGTCTCATCCACATTTTTGCTGACTATAATCTCCCAAGAAGAGTTTCTCTTGTAAATTTCAATGATGAGGGAATAACTAATTCAATCATTTGTGATATCTATTTGTATGTAGGTGTCAAAGTCTTCAATATCTTCCATATAACCTCATCTTCAGATTTTGATCCTCCAAAATTCTTAATTCATCCAATAATTTCTTCTATTCTACCAAATAACTTCTTATAGATTCATCTTCCACAATTTTAACATCTTGATATATATCCAATTTTGTAGTCTAACCTTCTGAGCATGATCATCACCTTCAAATGTAACTTGCAAAGCAATCCAAATTTCCTGAGCTAATCTTAAAGTATTTAACTAAGTGAACTTAGTTCCTAGAAGACCTAATAATAGTGCTTCTCTAGCAAGCATATTGAACATGAATACATCTTTATGAGTTTCATCACAACCTTCAAGCTTGTATTTTTTAATCACATCCTTTTACTCTTAATAAATAACCAATAACCTAGACCTGGATCCATGCATATCAAACATGTCTTCATATTTTCCTTTCAACTATCATAGTTAACTCCATCAGACTCTAGACTTTCTTTGCTAAATTGCGCCATAGATATCCTTAATCTATTAAGCTTTTCCTTCAAGGACCATACATAAAGAAAACATACACGCACACCATACACATGTAGTATGAGGTTAGTATCTATAAGAAAACACATATGATAATCTGCCTTACTAAACATCATCAATAACTGAAAAACACTATAATAATCATCATGCATACATGAAATATAGAGTACCAAGTAATCTCATCATATATCAATTGAATTTGAAACAATATCTAATAATCTCAAAATAATGCTACTAATCATCAAACATAAAATTGGCCTAAAAGAGTTCGGCAATGATAGCAAAATGTAAACTAGGGGTAGGCACTACAGATATCGAGATTTATTTTAATTACATAATAAATTCACCCCCCCCCCCCCCCCCCCCCCCCCCCCCAATTATCTTGGTGGACTTTACTATTATTAGAAAGTAAAGTCCACCAAGATAATTGGGGGGGGGGGGGGGTGAGGGGTGAATTTATTATGTAATTAAAATAAATCTCGATATCTGTAGTGCCTACCCCTAGTTTACATTTTGCTATCATTGCCGAATTCTTTTAGGCCAGTTTTATGTTTGATGATTAGTAGCATTATTTTGAGATTATTAGATATTGTTTCAAATTCAATTGATATATGATGAGATTACTTGGTACTCTATATTTCATTTATGCATGATGATTATTATAGTGTTTTTCAGTTATTGATGATGTTTAGTTAGGCGGATTATCATATGTGTTTTCTTATAGATACTAACCTCATACTACATGTGTATGGTGTGCGCGTATGTTTTCTTTATGTATGGCATTTCTAATGTGGTTAAGGAAGGGAGTTGTAGTCACCTGCTAGTCAAGATCTACACGATGCACCACTTCTCGTCGTTGCCTATTTAGCTTACTATATACTGTGCTCGTACATGCATGGATTTTATGTAGGTTGCAGGTACCGGGTATCGACTTCCTTGAATTGTTAAGATGAGTGTACCCTATCGCATTATCTCAATGGTAAGAGAGGGGAGATAAATTCTTAAGTCCAAATCCTAAATCTTTAAGCCATTTGTCCTAAAAAATCACGGCAAGTATCTGAGTTGTGTACCCTCTGAATGCATCAGATGATGTTAATTCATGATTATTAACCCCTTAGTCTGATTTGTATGTGTTTTTCTATGATGGGTTTTTGTATTTTACTTTATGAGTCTTAGGTGAATTTTCTATTAATTGAGTCTACTTAAAAGATTAAATTAACGATTTAATTTAATAGAAAATTATTATGATATTTTAATATTTAATTAATTTGGAAATTAATTAAATAAAAAGAATTAAATTTGAAGATAAAAGTTATAAGAATAAATTTGGAACGTGATAATATTAATTTAATTTAATAATAATAATATATTTAGAGTTCATTTTTAAATTAATGCTAAATAATATTATTATTTAAGTTAATAAATAGTTATCAAATTTAATGTTCGAAAATAAATTTAGAAGTGGGAAAAGAAATCAATTTATTAAAAGTTTCATGATTGCATGATACGTGCATGAGATTAAATTTAATAAATTAATCTAAAAAGAGGTCAAGTGAAAATTAAATAAAGTAATTTAATTAATTAATGAATGTGCATGGAAAAGATAAAAGAAAGGTAAATAAAAGTTAATAAAGAGTTAAGGGTTGTGAGCAAGGAGTCCTCTCGGGTGAACGCACAAATTAGTGCCCCGATATTAGGGAAAGAACTCCTTATCACAATTTGGGGGTTCATTTTCGAAGGACCACAAATTTTAGAGAAAGAAGGAATTTTTAGAAAGGAGAAGGTTTTGAGAGGAGGAATTTTCTCTACAGTTTTTGGGGCGTAGCAATTAGCATCAATGTCTAGGTAGACGCTTGTGATTTTTGCATATTTTAATACGCTCTTTTCTTTCTTGTCTTCATCGTGTTTGTTAAATGGTTGTTTGGATAATTTTGTGACGAATATATCATATTAAGAGTTTCTGGTACTTTTGTTAATTCTTCTGTACATGGAATGTTCTTAATTAATCAATGTAACCTTTCTTTCAATAGATTTAAAAAAAAGGGAAAATCAATCAAGGAAGGGTTAATTAAAATGAGAAATTTCTTAAGAACAAATAGATAATTTGGTGGGTTTGCTGTAAATTCCCAATTGGATTAATGTTGAGATTGTGATATAAAAAATATATATTTTAAATACGTTGGTTTTATTTATTTATTATTAATTATGAAATTAAAATAAAATCAATTAATTAAAAGAAATGTTTTAATGGGAAAAAATGTTATTTATATATATTAAAAAAAAATCTTAAAAAATAAAATATAAAAATGAATTTGAGAGGGGTGGGATTAACCCGTACCCCCCTTAATTGTAATGAAAGTGGCACTACCGTTGTTGCAGGTACTGCGACAACGATAGTATTGTGCACTGTCGTGGCCACAGGCCCTGCGACATATGCAGTAGGCCGCGACCTTCATTAAGAGCTAGCGGGCTTTAAAACATAGTGTTATGTTTTTAAAATTTTTTTATTAAAATTAAATTTATATAATGTTTTTAATTAATATTTTATTTTTTTAATATTATATAATTTTTTTAATTAATACTTAATTATTAGTTTTTTTAATATTATTTTATTAATAATATTTATTAACAATTTTAATTTTTAATACTTAATTAAATGTTAATTATATATTTAATAGTTTGATTAAATATAATTTAACTTATTTATTTAAAAATGAAAATTAGACAATTAGGTGGAAATTATTTAAATCTAACTTACTAAATTGCAATTATTTTTATTAAAATTCAATGAGGAATATTTTAAATGATCCTTTATATATATATATATATATATATATATATACACACATGATTATCTTTAGAATATTTTAGGCAATTGACTTAAAATATAATGGGGTAATTCTATATTTTAATTGATTAAATTAATGTGTTAAACTATAGGGTAAACAAAAAATCTTTTTTTACTTAAAACATACACTGAAATGGAAACTGAAACCCTACATTTAACTCAACCATGTGTTTTCAAAACAAACCAAAACATGAAACTTACACCTTGTTTTTTGTGTGATGTCTATGTTTGGGGTTTGGGGTTGACTAGATTGTTGACCAATTCTAGGATGTCTGCCAGAGGCTCGGGAGTTTTGTGAGTGTGGTATCATGCTGACTCGATCTTGATTACTTTTACTTAACCATGGTATGTGATGGTATGCTCTATGTCGAGTGTGTTTATATTGTTGATTACTATGTTTCAATGTCTTTGAGGGATAGCAAGATTTATGCTATGAGATACCTAACTTAACCATTTTGAGTCATTGATCAGTGTTATTGGGATACTTTCTGGTTGCTCGTCGAGAACCGATGGGTATTGTGATTTATCTTTTGATGCTTTCAGTCACTTGTACAAGACTGAGGTGATTTTACTATGATTCATTGATTTGTGATTTCATGAGCTTAGGGTAGGCAATCTATATGTAATGTCGGGAAGTGGCTTGCAATGGGGGTCGGGGCCCTAAGTGGCTACCAGGGTAACCCATTGTAAGTTGTCTAATAAGTGAAAACATTGCACTAAATGAGAGTAAAATGAACCTAATAAGAGTCTTTGTATGTTCTCGCCCACGCCTCAAGTGCTAGTATAGACTAGGATGGGAGTAGAGAGAACGCTTGATTACGACCTTGCATCCATAGTATGCCTTGTCAGTACAAGAGGATTCTAATGGCTGCATAGGGATTACTAGGGGGCCAGGGTCCTAAGAGACTGCTAGGGTAACTCTAGCATGATTCATGTGATGACACTTGCCCACTTACATAGTAGGTTCCTACATTTCTTGTGTGCCTCTAGGTATAGACGTCGATCTGTCTTGGAACCCTTGAGTTAGAATGCTTTTAGGATTTCCTGGACTTAGAGAGTATTTTGATATTTGGTTGATATCTTATTTTGGACTTGAGACTATCTCCTCAGTGCGGTGGGAGTGGGCCATTTAGGTTCCACGCAGTCGGGTGGTAGTGCTTTTTCACTCTTACTATTGAGATCCATTCGTAGTCATTGTGGTTGGAGCTTCCTTGTTTGCATTTATTTTCATTCTATCTATGTATCATTTTGATGGATGGTTATACTTTATGATGGATGTCTATATCTTTTATGATGGATGGATACATCATGTATGGTGGATGGTTTCATTTATTTTATTGTACTTGTATCATGGATCAGAAGAGGATGATGTATTTCTATTTCTACATTTGTATATTCTTTTAAGCCTTTCATACCCTGTGACATGTACAGCGGATGATTGAGCATTCCAAATTTAATTTTCCAAGAGGCATTCATAACAAATGTATATTATTTAAATGGACATTGGACTTTTCATTATTATTTCATGTGGATGTGGTATTTGATGGACTTAGTATTAATTAAATTTAAAAGTGATTCAACATCATGAGATCCTTAAGAAATGTAACCTATTATGTATGCTTTTAGTTGAATGTATGTTATTGCTTCCACTACTATGTGTTTGATGTGTATGTTATTCTTCTTGTTAAAAAAAAAAAGCTACCAAAATTAGTAAAACTTTGGGTTATTTGTTTTGGATCCCTTGGCGGGGCATTACAATATCCTTATTGATTCTAAAGCATGTAAACAATAGATACAAAAACCATAGAAAGATAACCATACACAATAACACCAGATCTGTTACCTAGGGAAACCCTTGATCAGAGGGAAAACTCGAGCAGGGATGGTACCCACAAGACAATACGCTAACAAAAAAGTTCCTTTGAGAGGATGAACCTTGTTAGGAGTTAATGAAATGCATTCAGTACATATTAGTCCCTGTTATAAGAATCTGAATCCTTGTTAGGAGATTCCAACCCTGTTAGGACTTGTTTGGGAAAATAAATGGACCCACTATCCAAAAAACTTTAGTACCATCCTCAATAAATAATATATGGTTCATCAACTTCTTTTCTAGATACAATTCCTTGTAATCTCATTGTGCCTTAACTGCACCACTCACTTCTCTAATCAAAAGATGTTTGCATGTAAGTTCGCAGAATACAATATCTCTCTCAAGTTTGCATATCATAAAATGATATCACTAGTAATTACAACCAAGGAAAACATCTTTCCTTTATACCAAATTCTAAAAAAAATTATTGAGTTTGCCTTGAGGCTTTCCCAATTTACAATAACAATATAGGACCAACTTAAGATATTACATTTACACATTATTTTACAATATTACATCATTTCACAATTATGCACAAAATGTTGGTTTACAATCTTTATAAATAATCACTCAATGCTCATATAGATGTGCATGATTAACCACAATAACTTCATCATGTCTTCAACCTCTTCCCAAGTTTGCATGACCATATTCTATCTCTGTTAGGAGATATAATCCAAACAACAATAACTGCTACCCAAAAACTCTGTCAGAATGTTGCCTTCACTAAATCCATCATATCACTATCTAGTCTTCATATTTCTGTAAATGCTCTTAATTTTAGAATGTAAACACTATGTAGAATATAATTCCACATTCCATAAGATCATCTTCATTCCTCAAAGTGTGTGAAGCCAAACTTTGTTTGCTGCATGACTAGTCTTCACTGAATAACCAGTATGTTGACATCATTGACAAACTTTTTCATGAACGCAACACACAACCCCTGAATCATGTCTCCAACAATGCTAGGAGACTCCTCCATGGTAACACCATCAAAATCCATTCTTAAAAAGTTGTAGAGATTATCAATTTTCTAAAAGAAGTAGTTAGAATGTGGGATTGCATATACCTTTGATAATGCCAACTAGACCATGGGAGGATGTTAGGATGGATTTTGTGCTTGTATTTACTAAGTCACCGAGAGGTAATGATTCTATGTTTGTGGTAATGGATGTATTTTCCAAGATATCACATTTTATACTTTTAAAGAAGAGTACATATCGATACATGTAGTGGATTTGCTTTTCAAAGAAGTTTTGAGATTACATGGGTTTACCTAGAAGCATAGTTTCAAACAAAGATAGTAAGTTTGTCGGTTACTTTTGGAAAACACTTTGGAATAATATGAATACCAATTTAAGGTTTAGTTCTATTTTTTTTCTATGACTAAATGGATATAAATAGCTAGTAAGCAAAATTTTAGAAAACTTATTAAGACCTTATTTGGTTGGAAAAAAGACTGGGAAGATGGATTTAGTCCTATTTGAAATGTAAAGAAAAATGATAAGCAAAATTAGTAACACTCATATGAACTAAAAATACCCATTTGATTCTATAAATTAAAACAAAACAAAAATAACATGAAACTAAATTTGGAATGTATAGCAAAATGATAAGGAGAATAAAATCCTAGAGGGAATCATATATTCAAATCAAAACTTGTTTTACTATAACAAATATATCATTCCTATTCAAGGTTTGTGGTCCTCTTCTTATGGAATTTGAGAAAATACTTAATAGTAATGGTACAATACGAAGGAGATGAAACAAAGTAAAGAATATGTGGATTCCAAAAATAGAGGTAAACATTGAAATTCCAAAAATAAAATGCGCATAAATAACAATGAAGATAAGGCACTAACCCTATATCCACGCATCCAAAGAAGGAAGTTTTTTTATCATCAAAGTAAAACTTATAAACCAACAGAGCATGAGCAGTATGCCAAAACACATAAAATTTTGTATGCATATACATGCTTTCCCAATTTATAATAATAATATAAGACCAACTTAAGATATTACATTTACACATTATTTTACAATATTACATCATTTCACAATTACACACAAACTTTTGGCTCATAATCTTTATAAATATTCACTTGATGCTCATCTAGATGTGCATGATTAACTACAACATCTTCACCATGTCTTCAACCTCTTCCCAAGTCCACATGACTAGATTCTATCTCTATTAGGAGATACAATCCAAACAATAGTAATTGCAACCCAAAAACTCTGTTTGAACGTTGCCTTCAGTAAATCCATGATATCTCTATCTAGTCTTCATATTTCTATACATGCTCTTAATTATAGTATGTAGACACTATGTAGAACATAATTCCACATGTCATAAGATCATCTTCATTCCTCAAACTATGCAAAGCCAAATATTTTCTCTTGTACCACCAATCTTCACAAAATAACTAGTATGTTGACATCATTGACAAACTTTGTCATGAACACAACACACAACCTCCTATCATGTCTCCAACAATGCTAGAGACTCCTCCATAGGAACAACATCAACATTCATTCTTAACAAGTTGTAAAGATTATCAATTTTGTAAAAGAAGTAGTTAGAATGTACATGCTCTTAATTATAGTATGTAGACACTATGTAGAACATAATTCCACATGCCATAAGATCATCTTCATTCCTCAAACTATGCAAAGCCAAATATTTTCTCTTGTACCACCAATCTTCACAAAATAACTAGTATGTTGACATCATTGACAAAATTTGTCATGAACACAACACACAACATCTGAATCATGTCTCCAACAATGCTAGAGACTCCTCCATAGGAACAACATCAACATTAATTCTTAACAAGTTGTAAAGATTATCAATTTTGCATGGATTTTGTGCTTGCATTTACTAAGACACCAAAATGTAATGATTCTATGTTTGTGGTAATGGATTTATTTTACAAGATGTCACATTTTATACTTTTTGAGAAAAGTACATATTGGTAGATGAAGTGGATTTTCTTTTTAAAGAAGTTTTGAGATTGGATGGGTTACCTAGAAGCATAGTTTCAGACAAAGATAGCAAGTTTGTTGGTTACTTTTGGAAAATACTTCGGAATAAGATGAATATCAATTTAAGGTTTAGTTCTAATTTTTATGAATAAATGGATAGAAATAGCTAGTAATCAAAAGTTTAGAAAACTTGTTAAGGTATTTGTTTGGAGAAAAGATCAAAAAATTAGATTTAGTCCTAGCACAAGCAAAATTTGCATATAATGATTTAGTGAATATAAGTATAGGGAAGACACCATATGAATTAGTCACTAGTTCAAATCCTAAATGAGTATTAGAGTTGAGAAATATTAGTCACAAGGTTAAGAGGAGTGTAGAAAGAGAGAAGTTTGTAGAGGTTATGGAGCTATTAAATAAGGCAACATTTGGAGAAAATGAATCAAAAGTATAAAGAGAGAGAGAAAAGAGAGGATACATAAGGAATTCATGTAGGAGATGAAGTGATGGTACATGTGAAGAAGGGTAGATTTCCTATGGAACATATAAAAACTAAACATTAGGAAGTTTGGACTATTTAAGATCTTAAGGATATTTGGTTTAGGGAATGCTTATCGAGTTACTAGATGACATGGAAATATCACCTATATTCAATGTTTAAGGTTTGAGTCTCATGAGGGGGATTTTAATGAGCATGATTGATTACATGTTGAACAATAATATCCTAAGAAGTACGTGGATGAAATATCTAGGAGATTATGGATATTAATATCAACTTAAGTACAAGAGGTAAGAATTATAAAGAATATATTATCAAACAAAAGGACATACTAGTGGAATATTCTTCATGGATTTCTTAGGCTGAGGTTAATTGCTGCCCATTTTGCTGCCCCCCCGCCACCCCCCCCCTCATTTTTTCAATATTGACCAATTTCAAAGAAATAGGGTGCTAGCCATGTCCATGTTCATCTGACTATTCACTTGTTTGTCATGTAAGCCCCGAGGGATACATTAAAACCTTGGCCATACATTTATATCTCTAGATCTTTAACTCTTTCATGTTTTTATGTTATATCCTTATGAAAATTCAAGTTGTGACTGCCTCTCATCACTCCATCGCCCTAGTTTACCACTTAACTGTCAAGAGGGATGTGAGCATGCAAAATGGTCAAGTTTGTGGTTAGCACAACTTCACTGTAGTTTATGCTAACATTCAAATATAGGTTGTGATGGTGTGATAACATTCAGTTTGAAGAGAGTCGTAGCTTCACATGTAGTAAAGGGAAACCATGGTTAGAGTTGTGAAGTGGTGAAAGCCTCTTGTGTGCATGCTCATGGTGTTAAAATCTAGAACCAGAGTTAAGGTCACGAGTATGCGATAGGTGGACATGTGTCATGGTGGGCCAAGCTCATTTCAGTACTCCTTTATTGCATTGTTGTAGGGGTAGAAATAGTTCATTGAATTAGGGCTAACCAATTCAACTGATATGCACTCCATCGAAGATCCTTAGAGTTTTAAGTCATGACCACCGCACAAAAGGTAAATAGGCCTAGTCAATTTAGTTCATCACATTGTCATGGATGATTAAGCTTAACCCATAGTCATGGAAGTGAAGTGGCAACCCTCTTGTTCACAACATCACTGGGAGTTAATTCTAAACCTTGGTTAAAGTGGTGACATCATGATCTCTCCTTTTTCACACAGTTGCAGGAGGTTATGGACTAGTCATGGTTTAGGCTACAAAGTAGCGATTCCATGTTGTGCATGCACTTGCAAGGTTCAATGTTGAACTATTGGTTAAGGCTATGAGATGGTGAAATCTTTCAATTGCTTCATCACATGGTTAAAATTGCTAACCTATGGTAATGGCAAGGAAGTTGTGAAAATTTATAGATCACATAATCATGGGGCTAAGCATTAAAGTTAAAAGTTAAGTCATGAATAGGTGATGGTAGTCAATCTGATGTCTTCACATGGTCACAATAGTTAGTAGAAATGATCAGTAGACAGATACAACCATGCGAAAAGTACGCTAGCAGTTAGGTTCTCATGATTGTAGAGTTGCAGGCATTTGATGTCAACCTTAGTTCCAAACTACAAAAGGGCGACTAGGGCAAAGCATGTTCACAGGGTCACAATAGTTAAGAGGATAATGGCTGAGAAGTAGAAATATGGAAAAATATAAGGCAGTTGCAGTTTTGCAAGGCCAAATAGTTAAAGAGAAATGCAGGTTGTGAAGACATGAACACTGGCAAAGTCCATAGGTCAACAAATAGATAGATGGCTAAGTGAGGTGGAAAAATACTTAAAGTACATTGGATCACATGGTGAGTTTGAGGATTGACACCTAATGACATGGCTGACTTGGTGTCTTGGGAACAAAAAGAAGAAACTCTTTAATGGAAGATTGATTGTTTGATCATTTGCAACTCCTTTTTGAGTGTTCTCCATACTTATTCATTGTAGTTTTCTTCCTCCCACTACTTGCTTATCCATCTATTCAATTAGGGCAATCATAGTTATTGTTTCTTGTCTCTTCAAGGCTAGATTTGCACGTAAAAGATTTGATTTCTTGTATGGGGACGTGCATCTAATCATGATTTCTCTTGCTTAGAAGTTATTGCTCCTCTAAAATCTTAAATCTACCTTGTTAGAGTTTGAACTCAATGTAATATCAGAGTTATGCCTGAACTCTGTAAAAGGAAATTATTCTCTGCTTGTATATTGCAACAACATTATGCTCTACAACTTTGCCTTTAATTAATGAAATATCTGCTCATTACCTTCTCTTTCCATTTTTCTGTCTAGTGCATGTATATGCCTTTTAGTAAATGTTTTCTTTTTATTTTCCTAAGTTTACATGTTTTGTTAAATCTATTGGCAATCATTGCATAAGTGAATATTATCTTTCCTTTCAATGTTTCATCAGTTTTAGACCTGCATGTCACTTTGGGGAATAGTCTGAAGTTAAGTCTAGTGTATTTCAAGTTTTCATTAATGTTTTGCATAGTTGTAGATAGAGTTGTGACCATTCAATCTAGGTGCATCACCCCCTTTAGATTATACTAGGTAGTGTTGAGCTATCATTTTGCATGATGCTTAACGACAAGAATGCTTTCAAACTCTTCTCTTGAAAAGCTAATCTAGGATCAACTTCAAGGTTCTAGGTGATCTTGTGACCTACTGCAATCCGCTCAGTTGAAGATAAATGTATTTTTTCATAGGGAGGCCTTTGTTGGTTCAAACCAATTTTGGATAAGATGATCAATCTTCTTATTGTTTCAAAATTAACCACAAAAAGAGATATGTTTTTGGTATTTTCTATTTTTAAGTAAATGCAATCTAACAACACAACTATATGAATTCCTAATTTAACTAAGGGTTAGAAAAGAAAATAACAAAGATAAGGTAATGAGAGATGAAAGGAAATAGCATGAAAGGGAAAATCCTAGTGGACATAAACCATGGTAACAACACATCTATGAGTTAAATCATTGAAAATATCGAGTAGGAAACTAATGAAAGTAGGAGCAATGCTTCCTCAAATTCTCTAATGCAATTGTCAATGGGAATTTGGTAAAACTAAAAGATGTTTCACTTCTTATCAAATCACAAGTCCATGAAAAGTATGCTCATGCAAATGAGAAACTATGTGTGAACAATAGGGTGGTCTCTTTTCCAACTTGGTACATCAGCAAAATTCATCAACATGCGACAAACACTAGAATTAAAATATCACCCAATCAAATCAACATAACAAAACTATTGACTCCAATATTATCATGAACATGAATTCACAAAGATAACATACTCCGACAAGAATAACTAAACTCAAATTGAGAGCATCAATAACATATATTATTGCATCAAAGTAATGGCCTAAAATACATGTTACATTCTTGAATTTATAAGAAATCATCTCCTCAATTTGTGTTGAGAGTGAGAGATCTCTTCATGCAAATATATTCTTAAAACTAATAAAACAAATCTAATTATGTACAAACTGACTCTCTAAATGATGCTAAGTAGGACTCTACCCTTGTTTATATCAATTAATGGGTGCATGAGCCTTTACATGTCTAAAAATAAAGAAAGAAGTAGTAGATAAGAAGAAGGAAGCTATAAGAGGATCTAGGAGTCATGAGAAGCTCTAAAAATGGAAGCTTGACCTTCTCTAAATGTTTCTAGGAGTTAAACTACCGTCAAAATGTGTTTTTGGTGCATGGAAAGCTCTAAATTTGGAACTAGCATTTAACTTTCAATGCACCTCTGACTTCTTCAAAATTTCCAACACACTTTTGGAGTAGCACACCTAAGTGGCAGGCTCAAAAAAACCAAAAATTTCCCAAGTGTCAAAACTTAGCTTCTAGGTTTCCTTATCCTTTATACAAGAGCGATGTTTGGATGTTTGTTCTTGAATTTCTCTATAATCTCCATCACTTGGGAAGCTTCCAACAAATCTAGAGCCTCATATTCATGCCTAGTTTTTTTTTTGATAATTACTAATATCCATTTAAGTTTTCGCAAAATTTTCATGTCTACCATCAAGTTTCAACAATACCTCTTCAGTCTTGAATGCTTGCCTAATATCCTCATCAGACAAAGCAACCTCAAAAGTTCTTCAGAATTGTTGAACTACTACTTGCACTGACTTGAGCTTTGTCTTTGACTCATCTTCAAAAATCTCAAGGGAAATAGCATCATAATACCTATCTACATCTAAAATTTTCTCTTGAGAGTGGATTTTTAACTTCTGAATATCTTCATGAAGTTCTTCCATGACCTTATTTCTGGTAGCTATCTTTTCAATCTAGTCCTTAAGTTTATCAATTTCATCTATTGTATACACTTCCTTGAGTGTATGATGCCTTTGACCTTTTATTTTTGGAGTGCTTGAAGGTCTTTTCCCCAGGTATGCACCTCATCCATTAGCCCAAAATTGCGGTCTACTATAGATACCAGTTTATCCGCATTAGAGTGAACATTATGCAATAGGTTCAAATTAGCCTATATTATCTCTGCACCTTTCTGCTCAAAATTTTCATGCCATTGCTAACATGCTCCCAAAAATGAATCAACTTGGACACTCCCCTTAGCTCTCCTTTCTAGTGCCACAATGAGAGTAACCTCTGGGTGATCTTGATCCAATGGACTTATAACTCCATGCAGATAGTCTCTTAGTAGCTCGTTCTATTTGCACAACTTTATCAATTCATTCTCATTTTTATCAAAATTCTTGAACACCTCCCTAATGCCCGTAGTGATCATTACTTTAGTTGTATCTACTGTGGACTTTCCTAATAGGACTTCTATAATCTAGTAGTCCTTAGGAGTCAAATCTTTGGTCTTAGCATGTGAAGGAGGAATGACTATATGAGAAATTAAGTCTTGATCTTTATTCTTCATTATGAAGGTCAATTATTGCACATCACCCATAGGTGGCTTAGGCCTCTTGATGGCTTCTACTAGTGCATCCATACTCTCCTCTTCATTTAGGTTTAACTGCCTCTTTTGTTGAACAATAACCTCCCTCTTTAGCCAAACTGGTGCAGTGCCCATAGGGAGACATATTTAGCTGAAGAGGAGGACTGCCCGATAGGCCCTTTTCCCTTATCGCTCCTTTCCAGAGTCTTCTTCTTTAGAGAGAGATCTAGATTTGGTGTCCCTACATCTATAGTATCTAAAGTCCTCACCTTTATATCTTGAGAAGTTTGCTGCGGTTCTTTAGGTATCTATCCTTCCTCTGATACTTCATCAGTTGGCCTTTGTTCCAACTCTTCTTCATAACTTGCTTGTTCTTCTTTGGTAACAAGAGGGAGAGGAGTGGTTAAGCCTTTGTCCAAAATGAAAAATCCTAAAATGATGGTGGTGAGGTGCCCAAAGATCCTTGTGGTAGAGGTGACATTTATTCTAGTCCTCTCCCAAAGGTTGGTTGGTGGGTGTATCTCATATTTTATCACCCACCATTTCAGTTCCTACTGGCATAAAGTCAAAATCAAATATGTTGAAAATATTTGTTCCCTGCCCCTCTCGTTGATCCATCCACTATTGTTGCTCATCCTCTGAAGTTGTAACCTCAATAGGTTGCCTAGGAATAGATGTCAATGTAATGGTGGAGCTTCTCATTTTCTCTTCTTGGGTAGCCCTCGCCAAGCGTGTCCTTTGATTCAATGAAAGATTGTCTTCTTCATCTACCTCAAGGATGGTTTCTGGGACTAGAGGAATAGGTATAACCTTTCTTTGTATCTTTTTCCTACTAGTCCTTCTGACCATAGGCCTAACCTTAGCTTTTTGAGTAACTAAGGGAGAGGCTTCTCCTCTTGTACAGGTGGTGACAACTCCTGTGCTTCCTATTCTAGTTCTTGTTCTTGTTCCCATTCTAATGGAGGCACTTGTTGAATATCCTAAGCTTGAGTTGCTTCTTCATTTTGAGGCTCTTGGTTCTTAGGTGCTTGAGCGACCTCTTGAGGTTGAGGTTCTTCAACTTCGGGCTCAATTTGCTTAAGAGAATCTCTTTTCCTTTTATTCTTCCCTTTTTTTGCTCTAAAGTGCCTAACATCCCTACCATGTTTATATACCATTTTTGGCCTAACTAGAGATTGGGCAGGGAATGTTGGCACTGTGACTTTTTCACCTTTTTCCTTTACTAGGTGTATTGTGGCTTGGAAGGTGATATTATGAGGAATTGGGTCCAGCTTAAAGGGCTTCTTGATCCAATCCCTTGTCAATTGGATTATATGTCTCACCCTGTGATTGATATTTGCATTCTCTTCCCTATCAATCTCTGCATTCATGATTAGCCTATCAAATATCTTTTCATGATTGTATAAGGGATCCAAGACATCTTGAATGTCTTGTTGGATAACCTTTAATGGGATCTTTATCTTCAAGGTGCTTCCTACCAGATATAGAGTCATCCTACAATAATCCCTAATTTGGATATCATAGTCATCTATCACTTTCATCCAATGATCTTCTACTGCATCTTCACGAACAAATTGCTTTCTAGCCAAATGTTGAACTCTACCAATATTATCAAAATTTGGATGAGGGGAGCTATAATCTTCTAAGGGATATCCTTCTTTTTATTTACTTCAAATGGACCTATAGTAATGAGCCATACCTAGGTCTTCTTATGCTATTTCCTCACTCTATCATATGTAGATGAGAGTTGGCTTGCAATCTCCAATAAGATGAGCCTATCGAATGGAGACCTTAGGAGTTTCTTTAGATTCACAGTTGTACTAGCTACCCTTAGGTAAGCAAATGTCTTAAACTGGATGTAGTAGGTGCTAATTTTTGCAATCCTTGTTGTTGCCTCTACTGACATCCTCTTAGCATAATCACCCTCTATGAAACAAATGATTGCAACTATGAAGGAAACATTCACTATCTAGAATTCTTTGCTCTAATTTGAGGGCTTCTTCTTCATCAATTGAGGGTATACCACATAGGGCCAAGCATTGGTATCTTGCATGCTTCCCTTCTTGTATAGTCCTAGATAGTCAGTTGTCCTTGCTGCCAGTAAATACACCAGGTATGATGTCATGTAAAACTTGGGGTCAGATTTGACTCCTACCAAATTCTCATCTAAGTTTTCACTTAGTATTATGGTCCAATCAATTGGAATTTTGGCTATTCTGATGGTCTCTATGAAATGTACTATCCAAATATTAAGATGACTAGCTACTAGTAGATCCATGACTCTGCTCAGAAGTACAATGGAGTATCTAATATCATCCTTCATATATCCTCTAGTCATATCTACCTTTCCTGCTCTTCATCAAAAGGGTGTCCTTTCAATAAAAAATGATAATTGTATGATCTTTGTCACCTCTTTTTCATTCTCCTTATACCATCTTTCTGCTTGATGATAGGTCATTTTCACATATTGATCAGCTCTCGAGAGATGGAAAACTTTCTCAAAGTTCCTTGGTCTTAGATCTAATATGATCTCCCCTATGATAATCTTGACAACTTTTTCTTTTGACACATATTTTTTTGGCAATCCCATTATAAGCTCTAAAGGTTGTACTTATGTTGGTTGTGAAGACACATTGACCAACCTTGATCTAATAAGTGTTGAGACCATCAGGGAGCTCTCTTTAGGTTTATTGCAGAGTACCAAGAACACATTCTAGTCTATGTGTCTTAACTCAATATCTCTAATCTTTGAATGTGCATCTTGAAAGCATGATTTCTTCAGTGCACCTTGAAACTTGAAGACAACTAGTTTTGGAGCCATCTTCTCTCCAAGTGAGGATGATGAGGAAGCCATTTTATCTACATAAAAAAATAAAAATATTAGTCTAAAAATTTGAAATTCAAACCCTAATTACCAAAATTAAGACCTAGAACACTAAAACCTAACAAAACCACTTAAAACCCCCTTTTTTGGCTCTAATATGTAGTTTAGCACACCTTGTGCACCTTGACAGGTGCAATAGGTGCACTCAATAACCCTTAGAAGGTTATTTAGTGTGTAGTAGCACACCTGCACAAGTGCACACCCTTGTGGAGTGCGCACATGTGCATGTGTGCTACTACACACATTGCAAGTGTAAATGTGCAAAGAGGGGGCTAAGTGGACTTAGAAGAATAAGGGTGTGCACATGCACACCTTGATGGGGCGCATGGATAGTTCTTTGTGTGTTAGGTTTGATGGGGCGCATGGATAGTTCTTTGTGTGAGATATGTTGGATTCTTGGAAAAACTCTATTGTTCTTCACATTTCATAGCTAGTTTATATTTTTTGATCTTGCATAGGATTTTCCTAATCAATGAAGCTTTATGGTTCATTTATCAATGTTTCTACACCTGTGTCGAACCTCCTTGTGGGTTTTATCTCATTTTTTTATCAATTTGAGGGAGATCCTTATAACTTGGGTCATAAATTGCATTTGCAATATATTTTTTCTCACTAGGAAATATAATCCTTCCTAGGCTAGCTTGATGCTTACAAAAGCTTTATAAATGATGTAATTGATCCTTTAAGAGACTAATTGATAATAAGATAGCCTTTTGAAGATTAGGATATAATACTTCTACTTGAAAAAAAAAATGTATGCTTGGAATGTAAGACAACTTGTTTTTGATTAAGGAAAAATAAGTTTTAATGGTGCCCTAAAACCCTACAAAAGTAAAAGAAAAATATAGATCAAGCACTTAAAGTATCATGATCATAAAAGCCACTAATAGAAACAACAACCTCCCATAGCTAAACAAAAAAAACATAAAAAAAAAGGAAGTAGAGCAAAAAACTAGGATAGGCCCAAAAAGTTAGGAGAAAGGCTAAGGAAATTTCTCTAAGGATTTCTGCAACCTAAACCTTGAGCTTAGTCATTCTTACAGCTGCATCTTTTAGGTCTGAAAGATCTTTCTCAAGTTCCTAGATGTCCTTTTTCTTTGTGCTAGATTTGGTTCTCTTTCTAGAACTATCCTCTAGAGTCTTATCCTTCCCACTTTTGGGAGAATGGTCATCCTCTGTACAGGCCCTGTGTTCTTCAAGTTTGTTTATGATCAACTTTATGTTGTCATTTTATTCTTTTAGAATGTTATAGCTTTGCTCAAAAATTCTCTATAGAGTGCCCTCCATAGTCTAAACTCTACTCTTCACTTCCTCTACTCTATTATCCATTTCCTTTTCCTCCTCTATTTTCCCATTCTACATGTTGCAATTATCCCTTTCCAGTCTACACACTCTATATTTGAGCTCTTGGATTAATTGGAAAGTCCATTTAGTGGTTCTATAACTATTAGTAGCACTATTTTTAGCATTATTAAGCACATCCATTTGAGGATTTTCCTTTGTAATGCCACTCAAAAAAACAAGGGTAGGGTCAATCAGTTCCTCCATTTGAATTTTTCCCTCCTTATTCTCCTTAACCAGAGTTTTGATCATCTCTCTCTTAAGTCCCATCCTCGCAGAAATATTATCACAATTTCTCCAAGCCACTTTCCTATCTTTGCCTAAAATCTTACATGTGTACTAGTTGGACCCATATTCCTCAAATTCTTGCTCATTCTTTTCTCCACTCCCTTGCTTCTCATCTTCCTCATCACTACCCTTCCCTTCCTCTTGCCTGTCCTCCTTAGAGTCAATATCTCTCCCTCTTTTCGAACTCCTGTTAGGCCTGCCCTCAAAATCCTCATCTCTTTGGCAGGCATCTTAATAGTGATGATTCTCTTTCCACCCATCCTCTCCTTACATTCCTCCTCTCTAAGATTATCTTCCTCCCCATCAACATTGTCTCCCTTCATGTCCATGCCCTCCGCCCTCTCATTGTAGTCTCTATCAAACAAAATCTTAAACCCTATTTAGCTTCGTTATTATCCTTTTTCCCTTTTTCCTCCACTTTGATTCTTTTTTTCCCCTTTTTGTGTTGTGGGGTGGAATCCTCCTCTATATCCAAATGCATGCCTTGGCTGTCCTTAGTATCAGATGGGGTATAATCCTTTTCTGACTCATTTGAGTCAACATTAGCCTCCTTCCCTATCTACCTATTCTTAATTTATTTCCCTATAGTCCTAGCCTTAAAAAAATCATAAGTTAACAACAAAAGCCTCTAATGGAGGCATGATTACCTATGTTCTTCTCCCTATGGTCCTTGATATTCTCATTAATAGAGTAATATAGGAAAAAAGGAATAGAAATCTTTGCCCCATACTTGAAGTGGTTAAGAAGCACGAAATGGTGAGTACAAAGGTGGTCAAAACTTGTGTTAAGGGAAATATACATGATGATGACCCTCAACACAAACTTTCAGAGTGACTCAATAGAGCTCGACAAATAGTAGGTGGTTCTATTCACTTAAGCCTTCTTTTCCTCTGCATCCTTGGTAAATTCAATCACTGCCTGCCCAAAAATCTGTCTATCTCTATAGAATTTCTTCCCAATAGTGGGTATTCTTGTCACCATAGATATAACCTCCTCCATCACCATGAAATCTACTCCATCAATCTTAACATTCCCGTCATTCCAGCTCTTAACCATACTACACGTAACAGAGGGTTTCCACCCATGAATCCACTCAATGAAAGTGGTAACATCACCTTTTTCCAAAATGCTCCACACCTTAGAATGCTGATGCCACTTCTTTGCTCCATCCTCAATTTCCCTCCTATGACTTTCCACCACCATAATTTTGTTCTCTCTACAAGCTTTGCTTTTGTTAGTAATGTGCTTCGAAAGCTGTTTCCTATTAATATGATTTATTTTCACAAAACACCTCTTTGCTTTATGTACTTGATACCCAATATTGAGCCTCAAAGTTCAATGATGGAAAAAAAATGTGTTTTGTGCTTTGACTATTGTACTTACACATCATATTTCGACACAATTCCCATAACATATAACCTTTCATAATAAACCTTTAATGATTCTTGATCTACCTAGGATCCTCTCCCTTTCTATCAACTCATGGATTTCTAGTGGAATATTGCTCCTATTCTCCCACATTTTCAATTCATCATTCTTGACTGCCACATTTTCAATTCATCATTCTTGACTGCCCAGTTGGCCAAATGTTGCAAACCCATTGTACATGAATTTATGATAATGTGAAGGTTGATCTTGTTTTTTTTCTCTCAATTGATCTTCATTTTTTCCACTATGTGATTCTTATTGCATATTTTGGATGGATATCATTACGGTCTCTCCTATCATGATTGTGTCATCTCAAAAGGGTGAGCATTATTTTAGAAACTACATAGTGGGATTATGTATTAGTATTAAGCATTGGATGCTGAATTTACCATCAAATTTGTGAACATATTGACTCTTGAAAGTGTGAACATTGTCTCTGACAATGGATAATGGGACTATGTATTAGTATATGAAATAATTGTGTAGGAACTTGGCAATTTTCATGTCATCAACATAAATAAGGGGGATGGGTAATATCCATTTTATAAAAAAGATTTAATGGAAATACACATGAATTTATCGACATTATCTTTTTGATGAAGTTGAGTCCCTATTGTGAAGACATTATCATGAGGGATTGTACCCAAAAAAAATTTGTGTGATGCTTAGAAATCCCATAAAACATGGAATGATCTTTAGGCTTGTGGGTATGCCTATATTGAAGATCGATCTCTGGAGAAGATCACTTCACTCTTAGTATTCACCTAGAAACTATCTATTGAATAGGAAAAAGGGTAAACGTATTTCTTAAATTAAATTTATCTTTAAATGGGGATGCATTGAATATTAAAAGTATTTTTAAAACCCATGAATAACTAATAACCCACAATAATTATGAAGCATTAGAGTTGACAAATATTAGTCACGAGGTTAAGAGGAGTGTAGAAGGAGAGAAGTTTGTAGAGGTTATGAAGCTAGTATATGATGAAGTAAGACAACATTCGTAGAAAATGAATCAAAAGTATAAAGAGAAAAGATGAAAAGAGGATAAATAAGGAATTGTGTGTAAGAGATGAAGTGATGATACACTTGAAGAAGGGTAAATTTATTGAAGGAACATATAAAAAACTAAACATGAGGAATCTAAAGAGATTTCCACAATCCATAATTTAGATTAATGCACTTTCTAGAATTGATTGTGTTAGTGTTTTTGCATCAACATTTCAAATCAAATTTTATGATCTATCATTAGGATGAGAAGTGCCAGAGAAATAATGAGATAAATTGTTGTAGATCAACTTAAGAGTATATAAAGGAAGCCAAAAGGACAAGAGGGTCAAAGGTCAATAAAAGTCAACAATCAAGAGAAAATACAATAAGGCCCTAAAAAAAAACTATAAGATAAATGGAAACTCAACATTGCAAATAAAATAAAGTAAAATTAGACCAAATAATATCCAATGAGGAGAAAAAAACAAAACTCATAATCAATAAAAATAAACTATAAATTCACTAAAATAAAATAAAATAAAATAAAATAATCAAAAGTCTAATTACAAACATATATCATATGTAAATTTGCATAAAATAATTTATTTAACACATGTAAATCTATATATATGTAAATCTATATAAAATAATCAAAAGTATATGTCATGTCCCCTTTTCAAATAATTAAAAATAATAAACTTTACTAAGGCAGGCAGGCTCCAAAAAGGTGAAGTTTCGGCAAAAGGGGCTAATCTTTGGAAACCAATGGACTAATAAATAAAAATTATTATTAAATTATATTTTATTAACCCCTCTTGGACGTGAGCTAGGGTTATGCCCTCTTTTAAGGGGTTTGGAGGCATTTTGGACTCATTCCAGAACTTGATTTTTGCTCATTTCTTTGTTGTTCTTCAGAGGCTGCCAAACCTGTGGAGAAGGAGACCCAAGAACGGGAGTTTGCGGGTTTTTAGGAAGGCTAAGGATGGGATTTTGAAGCCATTCCATGTGCATGCTCATACAGAGTTTGCCTTTGTGCTGAATAGTGCAGATTTGTGAGTTTTTGGGTGTGTTTTTTGGTATGAGTTTGGTGTTTTCAGTTGAGTATTTCATATCAGTTTGGGTTGCTGCTATATTTCAGACTTTAAGGTGTTAAAATAGAGCTGAATATATGTATTGGGATGTGATTAAACTTTTGAGATAGATTATTAGTGTTTTTGTGGTGTTTCCGACATTTTTGTGTTAATTTCAGGAGCTCGATGAGCATAGTTTTTGTCCTACATTTGTGAGCTGTTGTGTAAAGGCTATACAGATCTAGAAATTTCATTTTGTAGGCTGTTATGCTACTGAAATTTCTGTAAAAATGTCCATTTTCAGATTTATTAATAATTTGTGAAGTGAAGTTTTTTTGGCACTATTTCGGACATACCCGATTTGGGTTTATTTGAGAAATTGGTGGATCTTTGTAATATTGGTTGTTTGGTTTTAAAAATCGGATTTGAGGCTTGAAATATCATGTAAAATTAGAAAAGGGACATTTTAGTGGTATCAGAGCCATGATCTTGCCAGCCTGAGGGTTTGTAGAAGCTTGCATGTCAGTTTTTACAACTACCCAGATCTTGCATGTCATAATTTATGGTTGCATGTTGCTTCTAATCAGTTGCATGTCAAAATTTATGGTCGCATGCAGCTAAGTGAAAGAGAAAAAAGATATTTGCAGCGAGAAAAGAATAAAGAAATTTTGATCAAACCTCCAGTTGAAAGTAAAAGTACAAAATCCGAGGAAGGGAAAAGTATGGCCAATCCAGATGAGATGGCAAAGAAATTCTTCCAAGACATCCAAAATACTCAAAAGCAAACAGTGGATAGTTTGGTAGAAACTAGAGAGGCTTTGCAAATATTGACAGAAAAATTACAAGGAGTTGCATCTATTAATGAGAAAGGGAGCAGTTTAGAGGAGCCAAGAAATCTGAAATCCACACCATTTAAATAAACCAAAACTATTTTCTTGCCTGCAGATGAGCCACCAGTACCAAATCCAGCCATTAATTCTATGGAAGAGGTTACAGGTAACTTGATTACATTAAGAGCTACTTACAATGGCTTAGATGATGACTTTTGTAGTTCGGTTCCTTTTAGAGAATATGTGGATATGATGAACACTTTGATGCCCAAGAAAGAGAACAAGAGGGAGCATGACATAAGTGGAAGAGAGCTCAAAAATAAAATAAGCAAGTTTACAACACCTACTTTTGATGGAACAAATAAAATTTCAGCTAGAGCATGGCTACAAAAATTACAGACTTTCTTCACACTTAACCCCATGAAGGAGAGTGATGTTATTCAATTTGCAAGTCTACACTTGGAAGATGTAGCCTATGATTGGTGGTATCATGGAATGACTACTCAAGGTCATGATCAGGTAACTACATTTGATGATTTCAGTCAAAGAGTGATAGATAGATTTGACCTCAAGGATGATGAAGAGTACTTTAAAGAATTGTCAAAGTTGAAGCAAACCAAATCAGTTAATGAGTATATAGAAGAATTTCAAAAAGTGGCTGTTATGGTACTTGATATGAGTGAAAAGAGGATTTTTTATCTTTTTCTTGATGGTTTAGAAGATTCTGTTAAGGGTTTGGTTAAGGCTTTCTCACCCTCAACCTTACAGGAAGCTATCAAAAGAAGCTTGCAACTTGAAACTTGCGTGCCTATAAAATCAGTCACTAATCAAAAACCCCCAAATCTTTGGCAACATAAGGGAAATTTAAAAAAAAAGACTTTCCCAACACTACCACCAAAAGATGTGATAAATTTGGCAAAAAAGAAGGTAGATGAAGAGACTAGGAGTGAATTACGAAGGAAAAAGCTTTGTTTTACTTGTAGAGAACCATGGGTTCCAGGACACAGATGTTTGGGGAAAGGTTACGTGCACTATATTGAAGTTGCTTTAGAATCTGATTCAGAGCATGAGGAATTTCATGATACTAAGGAGGAGGTAGAAGAAGAGAAAGAAAAAGAAATCAGCAAGGATGGCACTTTAACAGCATTATCAGGAGTCCCAAGATACCATCCCTTCCAAATTCGAGGGGTACTAGCAGGGCAAAGGTTGACAATTCTTCTTGATAGTGAGGCAACTCACAATTTTATTTATGAGGGATTTGTCATGAAAAAAAGGGCTTAAAGCAGAAGATTTTGAGGGATTCAATGTTACTGTAGCTGATGGATTCACTATGCCTTGAACACGAGTGGTGAAACAACTCAAGATGACCTTAGGAGATTATGAGTTATGTGATGACTTTTATGTGGTTGGTATTGGGGAGACAGATCTTGTATTGGGTGTTCAATGGTTGCACTCTATTGGAGGCTATTACATGAACCATCAAACTATGGAGTTTAAATTTCATTCCAATGGGAAAGAAGTCATATTGAGAGGTTTATCGAATGGAACACCTAAGGCGGTCTCTGCAAAGAGGTTGGAGAGGACTTTTCGAAGAGGACAAGTAGCATGGGCAGCAAGAGTCATAATCCATCCAACAAGCTCTCCAAAGAATCAAGGTAATTTCCATTTTGAAATTCAAAATATTCTTGATAAGCATAGTATAGTTTTCAATGACTTGCCTCCAGGATTACCACCAGATAGAGGTTTTGAGCATGTTATAGAGTTAGAACAAGGTGCCAAACCAGTTATAACAACCCCATACCGCCATCCAAGAGGTTATAAGGAAGAAATTGAAAAAACTATTCAAGAACTCTTGGACATGGGATTCATAAGGCCTAGCTCTAGTCCATTTGCATCATCTATGGTACTTGTCAAGAAAAAATATGGTACAATGAGAATGTGTATAGACTATAGGGCTCTAAACAAGAAGACCATAAAAAATAGGTATCCCATACCATGCATAGATGAACTCATTTATGAGTTACATGGTGTTGTATACTTCTCAAAAATTGACTTAAGATCAGGGTACCATCAAATTCGAATGAGGAGTGAAGATGTGGAAAAGACTGCTTTCAGATGTCACTTTGGGCACTTTGAATTTCTTGTTATGCCATTTGGCCTCACTAATGCACCTGCAACATTCCAATCTTGTATGAATAAGGTATTCAGCTAACATCTTAAAAAATTTTTTTTGGTATTTTTTGATGATATCTTGATTTACAGTAAAACATGGGAAGAGCATCTAAAGCACATAGACACTATTTTGGGAATCTTGGAGCAGAAATCCTTCTATGCTAAGCTATCTAAATGTGAGTTTGGTTTGACAGAGATCCTATATTTGGGACATATTATAAGTTCTAAAGGAGTACAGGTTGATCAACAAAAAATCCAGGCAATTTTGGATTGGCCTCCACCCACTAATCTTACATAGTTGAGAGGTTTCTTCGGGTTGTGTAGCTACTATAGGAGATTTGCCAAGGGATTTTCTCAGCTTGCTGCCCCCTTGACTAATTTGAAAAAGAAAGGAGCTTTTGTTTGGATAGAAGAGGCACAAAAAACATTTGATAAGCTTAAGGAGGTAATGAGTTATGCCCTGTGCTTGCAATTCCAGATTTCTCTTTACCTTTTGTTGTTGAATGTGATGCTTCTGGAGAAGGTATAGGGGCTGTCCTAACTCAAAGGGGACATCCAATAGCATTTGAGAGTAGGAAATTAAATCAATCAGAGAAAGGTTACTCCATCTATGATAAGGAAATGTTGGCAATCATGCATGCACTTCATAAGTTTAGACAATATTTGGTATGTGGGAGATTCATTGTAAAGACAAACCATAATAGCCTCAGGTTCTTCTTGAAACAAAGGGATTTGAATGATCATCAACAAAAATGGGTAAGCAAATTGCAAGCTTATGATTTTGATATTGAATACATGAAAGGAAAGAATAATGTGGTTGCTGATGCTCTCTCAAGAAAGCCCACTTTGTGTTCCTTATCATCTATCTCTGCTGATTGGAAAGTCTCCATAATTTTAGAGTATGCTAAAGATTCTTTTGCCACCAAGATTTTGGATAAGTTAGTGGATGATAATAGGTACAAAGTTGTTGATGAATTGATTTATTACAAGAACATGATCTTTTTAGTGCCAGGATCAAAAACTAAGGAGAGGATATTGAGGGCCTTTCATGACACACCTTTGGCTGGTCATCAGGGATACTTCAAGACATACAGGCAAATTTGAGAGCGGTTTTCATGGAAGGGTATGAAGGAGGATGTCCTTAAACACATTAAAGAATGTATGGTATGCCAACAAAGCAAGAGTGAGCAAAATTTTCCTGCAGGGTTGTTGCAGCCACTTCTTATTCCTGAACAAGAATGGGAAAGTATTTCCATGGACTTCATCACTGGGTTGCCCAAGGTTTAAGGTAAGGATTGCATATATGTGGTGGTAGATAGACTAAATAAGTATGCACATTTCTTTCCTATCACATTTGATTTCAAGGCATCACAAGTGGCCGAATTGTTCTTCAAGGAAATTTTTAGATTACATGGCTTGCCTAGAAACATTGTTAGTGATCGGGACAGTAGATTCCTCAGCTCTTTCTGGAAGGAGCTCTTTCATTTGGCAGGAACTAAACTCACTCCTAGTACTAGCTATCACCCTCAAATAGATGGACAAATAGAGATAGTTAATAAATGGATAGAGGGATATTTGAGGAACTATGTTTCAAATCAACAACATGCTTGGGTGAAATGGTTATACCTAGGGGAGTATTGTTACAATACATCTCATCACATGTCTATTGGTATGCCTACTTTTCATGCTCTTTATGGTTATGATGCCCTTTCCTTTGTTGATCTAATACTTTTTGATAGCAGAGTACCTGCAGCAAGTGATTTCGTCAAGCAAAGCCAAGACATAATAAGGTCCCTCAAGGATAATCTACAACATGCACAGAACCAACAAAAGTTATATGATGATAGGAAAAGAATTGAAAGATCTTTTAAGGTGGGAGATTTGGTATTTTTTAGGTTGCAGCCATATAAGCAAAGCACCTTGAAGAGGAATGGGGTAGAGAAACTCAAGCCAAGGTTCTATGGGCCTTATAAGATCATCAAGAAGGTAGGAGAGGTAGCTTATGAATTGGAGCTCCCACCGAATAGAAAAATACCTAATATTTTCCATGTATCTTGCCTAAAGAAGGTTCTAGGCCAGAAAACCATAGTATCTACAGAATTACCACCTCTTGATGATGAAGGGAAATTAGTTTTGATACCAGAAGAGATTTTGGATACAAGAGAGAAAAGATTGAGAAACAGGAGCGTCATAGAGCATTTGGTCAAATGGAAAGGATTACCACCAGAGGATGCAACTTGGGAAGGAGCACATATTCTTGAGAATTCCAACCTTAATTTCTTGAGGACAAGCAATATTTGGGAGGGGAGGACTTGTCATGTCCCCTTTTCAAATAATTAAAAATAATAAACTTTGCTAAGGCAGGCAGGCTCCAAAAAGGTGAAGTTTCGGCAAAAGGGGCTAATATTTGGGAACCAATGGACTAATAAATAAAAAATATTATTAAATTATATTTTATTAACCCCTCTTGGATGTGATTTAGGGTTATGCCCTCTTTTAAGGGGTTTGGAGGCATTTTGGACTCATTCCAGAAGTTGATTTTTGCTCATTTCTTTGTTGTTCTTCAGAGGCTGCCAAACCTGTGGAGAAGAAGACCCAAGAACGGGAGTTTTCAGGTTTCCAAGAAGGCTAAGGATGGGATTTTGAAGCCATTCCATGTGCATGCTCATACAGAGTTTGCCTTTGTGCTGAACAGTGCAGATTTGTGAGTTTTCGGGTGTGTTTTTTGGTATGAATTTGGTGTTTTCAGTTGAGTATTTCATATCAGTTTGGGTTGCTGCTATATTTCAGACTTTAAGATGTTAAAATAGAGCTGAATATATGTATTGGGATGTGATTAAACTTTTGAGATAGATTATTAGTGTTTTTGTGGTGTTTTCGGGCATTTTTGTGTTAATTTCGGGAGCCCGATGAGCATAGTTTTTGTCCTACTTTGTGAGCTATTGTGTAAAGGCTATACAAATTTGGAAATGTCATTTTGTAGGCTGTTATGCTGCTGAAATTTCTTTAAAAATGTCCATTTTCAGATTTATTAATAATTTGTGAAGTTGTGAAATTTTTTTGGCACTATTTCGGACATACTCGATTTGAGTTTATTTGAGAAATTGGTGGATCTTTGTAATATTGGTTGTTTGGTTTTAAAAATATGATTTGAAGCTTGAAATATCATGTAAAATCAGAAAAAGGACATTTCAGTATATATTTTATACATATTTACATATGTTATATATATACATATACATATATACATATATATACATACATACATACATACATATATATACGTACACACACACACATATATACATATATGTACATATGTATGTATATACATATATGTATATATGTATATTATATACATATATATTTTATATATGTATATAATATACATACATGTTACATAGATACATGTATGTATATACATACATGTTACATACATGTACGTATATATATACATACATACATATACATGTTACATACATACATGTATGTATCTTACATATATACTACATGTATATACATGTATGTAACATGTACGTATATACATACATGTATATATATGTAGTATCATGTATGTATGTATATACATACATATACATGTATATACTATTGATCTCATAGCGGTTTTGATTAATGAGTGTCCACTCACTTAAATCATTTACTTAGTTCATGTTGAATAAGTAGTACATGCCAAGCATAACATGTATTTAATAGAGTATTCCAAGTCCACAGTGAGTGCCGAGCCACTCATGTGCTGAGTTACTCAAGTGTCAAGTAGATAGTGTATGCCGAGTAATTTAGGAACTGAGAAAGCAGTGCATGTTGAGTGATATAGATGCTGAGACAGAGTATAGAGAATAGTATATGCTGAGCATTAGAGGCTTCAGATGCCAAGTAAGATAGTTTTTTTATAGTTTTTTGTAATGGCACAAACAACTATGTAAACCATTTTTGAGCTAACTTAAAGATTTAATTACGATATTTTGAAGATAAGGATGAATCTTAATTTGGAATCCCAACTCATTACATGCAGCCAATCAGAAAAAGGGAAGGTTTAAGCGGCAAAATGGATGAATCATAGCCATTGATTCATACCTAACCCTAAGTCATCGAAGTATTCTTAAGGAGGAAAAACCCTAAACTATCTATGTTGCAAAGAAGGAGTGAAGGGAACAAAGAGAGAAGTTTGCATCCAAAAGTAGAGCATTCATTGTGGCTAAGGAGTTATGAACTGAGATTCCATTGCAGAATCAGTTAAAGGAGAACAAAAGAAAGAAATAGTATACAACAACAAGACATCCAATCAAAAGGATCAAGAATACATCAGTATAGAGGTGATCTATCATCAGGCAATCAGGTGCTAACCACAGGATCAATGCTGAGTCATTATAGCAAGTAAATCAGTTAAATCTCTTAACATAGTAGTCCTAACAGGTTGTATTGAAATCCTTTAGTAGGGTACTTACTTAATTGAGAGTTGAAGTCCTTTAACAAGGCACACTTCTAATAGGGTGTTGAAATCCTTTAATAAGATGAGACTTGACAATCTTTGTAAGCCTTTAACAGGGTAGACCTTTCACAAAGTAGATCATGTCTCATGATCAAAACATTGTAACCTTCATTAGATACACTTTATTACTGTAGTAGAGAAGATTTGTGGGTGTCATCCCCTCCCTAGTTTTACCTTCTCATTGGAGGGTTTCTGGGTAATCATATCTGGTGTCATACATGTGTGAATGTTTACTTGCTTTCATATTTTAGATGTACATGCTTTACATGATATTTTAGTTTACTTAGTAAAAGTGTGAGATGGATGTGAGTTGAAAGTTTTTACTACTAATTCAGGTTACCTTTCTTATTGTAATTCCAACAATTGGTATCAGAGCCTAGTTCTTTGAAAAAGAAGCTTTGCAGGTTTGAGGAAATTACTTGAAAATGGAAGTCTACTAATTGGGAAAGATCATTGAGAATTAGGGAATTGAAATAAAACTCACTCTACATCAACTGGATGAAGCAAGAGAAGAATTAAAGAAATATTTGAAGAGAAGGAAGGAAATTTCCATTGAGGAGAATGACACACAATACAAAGAGATAGACACTACTAAGCTATGTACTAATGGAGAATCCAATGAATTTGATGTTGCAGTTGTAGATCCAATGGAAAAGAATAGAGCCTAAGCTAAGGAAATCATAAATCTCAAGTTATAGCAAGAATCACAAGCCATACTACCATGTGAGGTGATTGAATAGAAAAGGAAAGCTATGGAAGACAAAGCCATGATTGAAGATTAGAAAAGAATTTTGACAAGAAAACTGGAAGAGAAGTCATCAGAGCTAACCAAAATTTCCAACATGCATTTGGATACTCTAAGTCAAATGATGAATGACAACTATGAATTGAATGTCAAGGACATTGAAATAACAACATTGAAACTGTAGAATGAGCAATTGAAGAGTGACCTAAAAAGGAAAAAAGAATTTGTTAAAAGTTTCAAAAAACCAAATGAAGCCATCAAATACTTTGAGCAATTATTGAGATCCCCTATATCCAATAATGATACATCTGGACTAGGATACACAAGTAATGAAGAAGAAGAATCATCCAAAAGTGCTGAAGAAAGGAACAACAAAGGTAAGAACTCTAAATCTACTTGTCATAATTGTGATAAAAAAGGACATACTGCTAATGTGTGTAGGAGCAAGACTATAAATTAGAATGTCAAGCATAAGAGCATGGTTTACTGCCATAGGTGAAAAAAATAAGGACATCAAGAAAATGAGTGTAGGACCAAGACCATGCACACAAAAATATTTGAAGGACATTGTTATAACTATAAAAAGTATGGACATAGAGCTTTCAAGTGTAGATCCAAACCCATCTGGTCATCAAACAAGCAAACAAAGGTAAGGAACAATGACAACTCTTACAACTGGGATTATAATACAATATATAGCTATCATTATTGTCAAGAATATGGACATGTCCCTGAAAATTGTATTAGGACACACTTTAGAGGTGACTAAAGGTGGTTGAGTCGAACCACATGTTTTAGCTGTTTGAAGATTGGTCACATCAGTCGCTACTATCTAACAAGGTCAAAGGAACCAAGTTGTGAATTTGATAAAGGCAAAGACAAGGTAGATGTTGAAAATGTTAGAGATGAGATGAACAAGACATGGAAGAAAAAGGATGGTTGTAGCACATCAAATGGAGAAGGGATCACTTCACCCAATGGGTCAGGTGATTACACCTCATCAAACTAAGTAATCAAGAGGTATGTGGGACTGATATTTAAAGGTTATATCATACATCAGTTCCAAAAGGACTTAGTACTAAAAATACTATAAAAATATGAATAAAGATGTAAGATGTTATTAGGAATCTAAGAAAATCTTTAAGTTTTTCATGTTACTGCTGAGCATGAAATGTTTCCTATGACTGCTTAGTGGAATACTAGAACATGTCGAGCTACTAGACTAGCTAGTTGATGTTGAACTCGTAATGGTTGCTAAACAAGTAGAATGATAATGGATGCGGAGTGAATCTAAAATTGGTTTATGCCAAGCTTACAGCTGTGTAAGCACTCAACATTTATTGCAGGATTCCAAAAGGGTATTTGATCAATTTCAACTCATTTTCCATCATTTCAAAATCAAGAAAGAACAAGGAGAGTAAAAGGTGATAAAAAAACTCATCCAAAGATATTGCAAAATATTTTAGCAGTGATTCTACATCATTTCATTAGATCTTGCAAGATATTTATCAAGTGCTGAGTTACGTTGTTTATATTCTCGTAAACCCTAGTTTCGCATAATGGCATCTAGTTCAAAAAATTTAGAGGGAAAGGAAGTTTTAAATATTTAATTGGTTAGTAATGAGGTTGACAAACCAATATTCAAAGCCATACCAGACATTTCTTATAAACAAGACCCCTTCAGTGCGTTATCCATGATACCACCAAATGTTTCAATGGTGCAAGATGTTAGGAAATTATACAACTATAAAATTGGAAGTATAGGTGATATGAAGATTAGGCAAGCATATGAAAAACTTTTTGAGAATGGTGTATTAAGGGAAGAATACAAAATTGTAGAAAAGAAAGGGTTAACTCGTGCCCTAGATTTCCCAAATGTGTTCAAAATTGAATAGATTAGGATTGTGTTACACAGAATTCATGACAATTCACTTTGGTTAGATATGGACCCATCAATATAACCAAAAGGATAATCCATAGGGTAACAAGGTATCCAATCAACCTAAGACCCTAAGAAGTGACTCAAAGGAGGTCATTGAGAAAAATATTGGAGCTATATGGAATAAGAGAGGAATGACAATTGATACCATTACAAATCCTTTGATAGACTTTGTAGTAAGAGTTATTTCACACAAGTTCCACAATCTAGTAGAATGAACAATGTGCCTTGTAATGCAGTAGATGATGGTTATAAAATTGTCAAGAAAGATCACACATATGATCTTGTAGAATTATAACTAGAACAACTTATTGAGAATCTAGGAGCAATAAGGAAGACAAAGAGTGCACAATGTAAATTTGGTTCTATTTTGATATGCATTTTCTTTTATTTTCAAAATACTTTTCCCACATTTGGCATAGTTGCATGGAAAACCAATAGGTCAGTAGCAGTACATATTGGTGAATTAATTGAACAATTGGGTGAGAAATTTGAGTCAGTTATGATCAGCTATTTTGAGGACTTTAAGCAATCGATGAAGAACAGATTGAGAATACCGGTATCCTTATTGGAGAAACATTATGATGATGTTTTCTTTCTAGTGGATCTTGATTACACTTTTGTTCAAGTAGCAACAACAAGGGTGAGATAGTTGAGGCCACTTGGATATGAAGTCAATGTAGATGAGACCTCTGTAGCTATAACAACTTTACTGGTAGAAGATGTTGATAAAAATGCAAAAGCATTTGGAAACTATGAATTGGCTAAATCCAAAATCACTATGGAATTGAAGACTGCCTCTCTTATTAAGAAAAAGGAGAAGTTGGTGAAGAAATTAAAAGCTAAATTTGGTGAAGGTGCCGACTAGAAGAAGAAGAAAAAGAGGATGAAGAGGAAGAAGACATCTAAACACAAGCACCACTTGCATTAACTCAAGAAATGGGTGAAGATCAGCCAAAGGAGGAGACTAAATTTGCTAAAGGTGTCGAGGGAGATGAACCCAAAGAAGCATCTACTCCCACAGATCAAAAGAAGAGGAAGGCTAAGGCCCAACCAGTGGCAAAATCTAAGAAGGTCACCAAGCCGAGTCAATTCAAATCTACAACACCTACTACAAGGGCTAGTGCACATGTCACTACACTAAAGGAAAAAGAAAAGACAAAACCTACAGAACAAGGAGGTGAATTGCAAAAAAGACCAAGCAGAAAATACATTGCACAAGTTGAATTTGATGAGGAGAAAACATAATTAGATGATAATAGCCAATTCAAAGTGGTGAGTCACAACCCATAATATGATTTAGAAAATCTATGTGAAAATATTAAGAATAGTGTAGATTTATCAGAAATTTCACATGTTGATTTTGATAATCTTGGTAAAGTTGAGAAAACTTAAGTGGAGGAAGCTATTTATGTCATGATGGAAAATTTTAAGAAAGCCCCACTAGAAATTGCTAACTTAATGCCTAAGAGCCTATATGAGAGAGTTGAGCAGAAATGGCACTATTGCTTGAACCTAGAAAGAAAAATAAGGGAGACTTTACTTGCACAAGTCATGCTTGAAATTAGTAAGGCACAAATTGCTAAGGCTATGAAGAAATATATAGTTAGGTTTGTACCTAAATATAAAGCCTTCAACATACTGTAAAACAATATTGAAGATGTAGTTAAGGAGTCCACACAAATGTGGAAAGTGACATATGGTTTAGCAACAGTAAAGGCAAGAGAATAGTAATCCATTGAGGTAAAAGATAATGAAGATGATAATGATGAAGACACTATTGAGGGAGATACAAAAATGAAAATATATGACAAGGCAACAACAAAGGCAGAGCAACAAAAGGAATAGAGTGTACAAGATACACAACTACCTAATGTCAGCCCTCAACATGTAACAAGTGCAAATATTGAAACAATAATAGTTAAGGATGTATCTGATGTCATAGCTCAAAACATCGATCTCCTAATGGAGGAAGATCTGAAGAAGATACTTGATCAGTCTACATTGTAGGAAAAATTATGTGATAATCCTATTTTGGTGAGTGTATATGAGATATAGAAAATAGTGACTGAAACTACAAGGGAAGAGGTGAATACACAAGAACCACCTACTATCAACCCTCAAGTCACTAATGAACAACCTTTGGATAAACTACCTGAAGCTACATCTAAAAAGGTTGATACAATTGCAAAGGACATAGTGGAAACTCAAGCCACTATAGAAACACAAAGTGAAACAAGTCATAATAGACTTATTTGTAACTCCAACACAAATACAAGGTGCATCACAAGGCATTGTGGAAGTAAAGAACAAGCTTGAAGAGACTGAATTGACACCAAAGGTGAAGGAGAAAGTAGCAATTCAAGCCCTGGTAACTTTACTAGAATCTGACACTCCTTCCAGTCACACTCTTTAGAAGTTGAGCACATATGCAACACCATTGCAAATCTCAATGCCAAGTCTGAGATCATCAAAGGCTGAATAAGTAATACAATATGGAGATGTAAGCCTTGATGAAGAGATTATTTTACCAAAATATGATTATGATACAATAAAAATTGAGTAGATGGACATATTGCAAGAAGCCCTAACAAGAAAAAGAAGACAAGAACTACTCAAAAAGGAGCATAGTCAAAGAAAGCATTGTAGGATATCAAAGACATCTTTTTAGATTCATTTAACCTACCAACTCTAGATGAAACCAAACCACTCATTAAAAAACTAACAAATATAGTGGAGAATATTAGTGATGCAAACCTAGATACAAATGCAAAACTATTAGAATAGTCACCAAAAATATTCCAAAGCAAAGTAAAGAGAAAATATCAGGTGACATAGCACTCACACAAGTTGCATTGGCAACAAAGGTAGAAGGTGTGAAGAAGGTACTTGAGAATATCTTCTCACTATACACTAAATTGTGCAATCCAACACTCTTCACACAAGATACAAGAAGTCACATTTTGAGTTTGGAAAGTCAGACTAATGCATTAGGTGCAAAACTACCTATGACACCAGCTCAAAGTGAGAAGCACTTCAAAACTTTGTTACAAACCAAGAGTCAGTTAGTTGCATTGTCAATAGATGAAGCCAATATAAGGGCTAAACTGATTAGAATCCAAACAACATTGAATCCAAACATGGAGATGCATAAGGAATTAGGCTATGCTAAAACACTTATGAAGAAATACCCAAATCTTTCAACATTAGATGGCCTAGTCCACCTTGCTACTGAGCTAGCTATCCAAATTAAGTCTTTGGATGTAGCATGTGAAAATTGGGATGCAACTCTCAAAATTATCCTAGATGTACATAAATCCTTTTTGGGAAAACACACTACTAATGTATAGCCCATTTGACATCAGTGTCAAAAAGGGGGAGAAATAAAAGGGGGAGAAATAAAAAGAGGGAGATAGAGAGCAAAGGGGAGAGTAAGAAAAATGTACAAGTTATTAAAAAGATAGAATAAGCTAAGGGGGAGAAAGCACAAACAACATGGAGTCAAAGATTATTAGTTGAGGCACATTTACTCAGCAGGAGTACATAATTTTGAATACAGAACATACCTATCAACTCAAGGGGAGTTATCAGCTTTTGAGGTACAAGTTGTTACAAAATTTTGGAATTTTGAAGTTTTGTATATAAGCCGAATAAGAGATATGTTATGCTCATAAAAATAGGGATATTAATGTATGACCAAGTGTTTTTGACACTCATGTCAAGGGGGAGATTGCTGATCTTAGATCAGTTTTGACTAATAAGTGTCCACACACTTAAGTCATTTACTTAGTTCATGCTGAATAAGTAGTACATGCCTAACACAACATGTATATAATAAAGCATGTCAAGTCCACAATGAGTGCTGAGCCACTCATGTGCCAAGTCACTCAAGTGCTGAGCATACAATATATGCCAAGTAATTCAGGAGTCAAGTAAGTAGTGCATGCTGAGTGATACAGATACTGAGTTAGAGTATAGAGGACACTATATGCCAAGCATCAGAGACTTCAGATGCTGAGTAAGATAGGTTTTTTATAGTTATTTGTAATGGTACAAACAATTATGTAAACCATTTTTGAGCCAACTTAAATATTGAATTACAATATTTTGAAGATAAGGACAAATCTTAATTTGGAATCACAATTCATTACATGGAGACAATCAGAAAAAGGGAAGGTTTAAGTGGTAAAATGGATGAATCACAGTTGTTTATTCATACCTAACCCTAAGTCATTGAAGTCTTCTTAAGAAGGACAAACCCTAAACTATCTATGTTGTGAAGAAGGAGTGAAGGGAGCAAAGAGAGAAGTTTGCATGCAAAAACATAGCATTCATTGTGGTTAAGGAGTTATGAACTGAGATTGCATTGCAGAATTAGTTAAAGGAGAATAGAGGAAATAAATAGTACACAACAACGAGACATTTGATCAAAAGGATAAAAAATACATCATTATAGAGGTGATCTATCATCAAGCAATCAAGTGCTAACTATAAGATCAATGCTGAGTCATTCTAGCAGGTGAATCCGTTAAATCTCTTAACAGAGTAGTCCTAATAGGTTGTATTGAAATCCTTTAGCAAGGTATAAGTACTTAAATGTGAATTGAAGTCCATTAAAAAGGCACACTTTTACCAGGGTGTTGAAATCCATTAATAGGGTGAGACCTAATAGTCTTTGTAAGCCTTTAACAAGGAGGACCTTTCACAGGGTAGATCATGTCTCATGATCAAAACATTGTAACCTTCAATTGATCCACTTTATTACTACAGTAGTGAAGATTTATGGGTGTCACCCCCACCCTAATTTTACCTTTTCATTGGAGAGTTTCTAAGTAATCATATCTGGTGTCATACATGTGTGAATGTTTACTTGCTTTCATGTTTTAGATGTACATGCTTTACATGATATTTCAATTTACTTAGTAAAAGTGTGAGATGGATGTGTGGTGAAAGTTTTTATGGGTAGAAGTTTAAACTATTGATTCACCCCCACCTCAGAAGTTTACCTTTCCTATTGTAATTCCAACATATACGTGTAGTATCATGTGTAAATACATGTATATACATGTAGTATATAGATGATACTATATGTATGTATATACATACATACATGATACTATGTAGTATATACATATATGATACTACATGTATATACATACATGATACTATTAGTAAAAGTGTGAGATGGATGTGTGGTGAAATTTTTTATGAGTAGAAGTTTAAACTACCGATTCACCCCCACCTCAGAAGTTTACCTTTCCTATTGTAATTCCAACATATATATGTAGTATCATGTGTAAATACATGTATATACATGTAGTATATAGATGATAATATATGTATGTATATATATATATATACATACATGATACTACATGTATATACTATACATACATACATGATACTACGTAGTATATACATACTTATATACTATGTAGTATCATGTATGTATGTATACATACATGATACTACGTATTATTTACATACTTATATACTATGTAGTATCATGTATGTATGTATACATGTAGTATCATGTATGTATATACTATGTAGTATCATGTATGTATGTATATACGTACCTATACATGTATGTATATACATGTAGTACATACATGTTACTAATATACATGTATGTATATACTATGTAGTATCATGTATGTATGTATATACATACCTATACATGTATGTATATACATACATGTATGTAACATGTATTTATATACATGTAGTACATACATGTTACTAATATACATGTATACATACATCTATGTATATACTACATGTATATACATACATGTATACACAGATATGTATCACATGTACATGTATATACATGTATGTATATTTACATACATGTATATGTAAATATACATGTATGTATGTAATATACATACATGTATGTATATACTACATGTATATAATATACGTACATGTATGTGTATTACATACATGTATATGTACATATATACATGTATAAATATATGTATATGTACATGTATGTATATGTGTATATATATAATATATTATATACATGTATGTATATGTGTATATTATATACATATATGTATACATGTATATATGTACATACACATGTATGTATATTACATAATTGTATGTATATACATACATACACACATATAAGTATATATGTATATACCTACATGTATGTACATATATACATTTATGTATGTATGCATGTACATACATATATACATACATATATGCATATATATGTATATATATGTATGTATATATATGTACACATGCACACACGCACACACCCACACACACCAAGACATATGTAAATCTATCTACGAATGAAGGTACCAAAATAAATCAAAAGAGATGATAGACATATATATTAGTAAAACAAGAAAGGAAGATATATATATACATACTGTATATATGTATGTATATATATATATACATACATATATATAGTATATATATATATATATATATATATATATATATATGAACGTATGTATATATATGTATGTGTATATATTGAGTACATATAGGTTATTTTCCTTGCTTATGAGTTCAATTGTTTTGGTCATTGGATATTATTTGGTTTGATTTTACTTTATTTTATTTGCAATGTTGAGTTTCCACTTATCTTATAGTTTTCTTTTTTAGGGCCTTCTTTTATTTTCTCTTGATTGTTGACTTCAATTGACCTCTGGCCCTCCTTGTACTTTTTACACCTTTATATACTCTTGAGCTGATCTAAAACTTATTCTTTTAATTTCTCTTACACTTCTCATCCTAATGATGGATCACACAATGCGATTCGAAACATTGATGCAAAAACACCAAACACAATCAATCCCAAAAATTGCATCAATCTAAACATGAGGAAGTTTGGACTATTTAAGATCTTAAGGAGTTTTTAATTTAAGGAATGGTTATCGAGTTACTAGATGACATGGAAATATCACCTATATTCAAAGTTGAAGATTTATATGAGTATCATGAGGCATATTTCAATAAGCGTTATGGATTAGATGTTGAACAATAGTATCCTAAGAAGTAGGTGAATGAAATATCTAGGAGATTCTGGATATTGGAATCAACATAAA